>VDFB02264911.1:0-106367 GCA_007258455.2 Sequoia sempervirens
TCATTGAGTTTAAATGTAGAACCATCATCATTATCTGATTTGAAGGTTCCATCACACCTTCTCACACTATGCCCACCAATAGGCATTGAACCATGGGGTGTATCCTATTGAAAACTCATCTTGTTGCCTATTGCAATATCTTTCCCATGATTGAATTTTGCACCTTTAAATGAAGTTTTTTCCTTAAACATCCTCCTAGTATACTTTATCAAACCAATCTTTCTAGGACTCAAGATAACAACACACTTCAGATATCTATTAAAAGAGTGTTGTGTTTTAAAATCATCTAGCATGCTCTGGTAGTCCTCAAAGAGTTGATTGGCTTCCCGTTCATAACCTTCCTTGTATTGTTATTTTTCCTCTATACTCGTAAAATTATGTGCACGAGTGTTTTCTTTTCTTCCCTTCGCAAACAAAGGATCTAATTTTTCCAGATGTTGTATAAAGTCCTAAAAGACCTCCATCAATTATGCCATAAGTTCTTGCGTAGACTTTATTTTTACCAAACCACCAATCAACTGCAACTGAGATTAGGTACCCAACAGGATGGCAGGAAAACTGCTCTGATACCACTGAAATATCCCACCCCTGATAGGATATTTACTTTCTAAATTTTGCCTGTCTATTTTTATTTGTTTTATGGTTTTCTAATATATTTGCAATGTTTGATACAACAATATAATGCAGCAAAATAGAAGATATTGCAATAATAATTTTCAACTCAAAAACTGAACATTACATAGGGAATACACAGTTCAAAATCTAGATTTTATATCAGCTTAAATTCTTAGTATTTTCACAAAATATTGACAACCCAGTTCATAAAATATCCCCTATTATTTAAAACAACAATACCAAAAAAATTTGGGGGTTACAAATCATGAACTCACAAGTAAGATATGCCTTGAAACCCTCTGAAATGGATGCCAGTGAAGTATAAAGTTTGCAGCAGTATAACAGCAGCAACAATGATAATAAACTCCAACAACGATCACTATCACCAATCCTCATGCCTAGTGCAAAGTTGCATACAATTAATTTGCCAAAACCCTTGCCTGGCAACCACCTGTTTATTGAAATTCTCCTATAGTTCTCTTTGCTCTTAAAATAATGATCAATATATTTGCATTATTCTGATATTTCATTCAAACCCTTGAATATGAAACTCTCCTACAAATTTGTTGAAGCACAAGCACAATCCCTACAATGGAATTGTCTGCAAGTTGTTCTTCATGAGGGGCTACGTCCTCAAAAAGCTTGAGATTTTTAGACTCTCCAATCTTCAGTAAAACCCTTAGTCAAATTCTTCTTTTTCAACAATGAATGAATGAATGAAATGAACTCCAAAATGCCCTTTTATATGTCACCTCAAATTCACTTTAAATTCCTTTCATTCAATTTACTTTCATTTCCCTTTTAATTATGATGCACAACTTAATAATATAAAATATACTTTAAATCATTTAAGTCCCTTTTTAATAAAGTACTTGTGTCTCCCCTTTCAACAATATAAATTAATTAAGCATCATTAAATAGATCACTTTATTAATTTCCATTTAACCCTTATATCACCTTTCATAATAAAGTCCCCTTTAAATAATCACTTTATTAAAATATTATAAAGTGAATTAAGAATTAATCACTTTATTAAATTAAAATATTAAAGTTGACACTTTAATATTTCATTTTTCATGCTAAGGCCATCACTCGATCACTCCAACTAGAAACTGATGCTACAACCGATCTCAGGGTGATGTCTAAACGAAGCAGGCCAACTGCCATCCTCCTATAAAGTAGGGATTCCCCTAAAAAGTAGGAAACTGTCTCTGATCATCTGAAATGGCTTATAAGGCTCCACAAGCTCCAGGAGGTCATAGGTGAACTATCAGACCCTTCCCAAAATAGGAGACTAGCTCCAAGCTCCTAAAACGCCACAGAGACTTCTCAAAAGGTCACAAGACCCCCAAAAGAGCTCCCTATCCACTATGTTAGCCTACAGGAACCCAACTAATAGGCTAACCACCCTGACTGACCATTGCCTAGGAAAAGGGGACATTACATCATACCTTTCTTCAATTGCCTGTCGGTATTGAATATCCAAAAACCTTGATCCCTGGCTTGCCACTCCCTTGTTTGCGAACCCACAAACTTTCACTTCCCCATACACTTGATATTGTCAACCCCCAATTCCTACTCCCCACAACCATTGCATCCTTCTAGTATGCATTTCCTCTAACCCCCACCTTATAGCATGCTCTTTCACAAAACCCGCCATTCAAACAAGGAAATTCTTTATCATTAGGGCTGAATAGGGATGCCATTAATGGGCCCAAATTTAAATGTAAAATGGCAAAGTTTTAAATGACTCTCAGCATGAGTGGGACTATGCTAAGCCTTCAACCCCAATATAAGATAGGCAATTTCATCAATTTGGATCATCTTTCAATATCATATCAACAAACCCAAAATCATAGATTCAAGCACCTATGTTTAACTATTCGATCTAAGGACAAAAACCCTTAGGTTCTACAAATTTATTGACAAAATCCCATTGGTTTCTTGAAGTTTAGAGGATGAAACCCCTTTGGATTCTTCAGGGCAACTTCACACAAAGGTTGCATCTGCACTTAAAACTTAGTGGATTTCAACATTTGGACATTTCAGCATTCTGAATATATTTGTGACCATCATAATCTTTGGTATCAGCAAAAAATAAAGCAACAAATCTTTCAAATTACTGAACGAACTATTTGAATAAAATACTTTATTCTAGCTGTCTATATGAGAAAACCTATATGAATGTGTATTGTGGGTCTTTCAGATTTAATCATTTTGGATAAAACATAATACAATGTTTCAAATATGAGCACTTTTACATAAATATTTAGCTAAGGTTCATTACAGTGGTATGAAAACTATAATCTTGCCAACCTATTGGGTAACTCAAGTGTGAATGTGCCCCAGTGAAAAATAAGTCAGATATCAAAGAAGGGAGCAAAAGAAATTGCAGGCATTATAAGCAAAAATAATATAGGAGGAAGAGAGAAGAACAATGAACAATCGAAGTAAAAGAAGAATTTTTCTAGGAAAACATGATTAGATTGCACCAAGTTAGGATGGATTGATAGATGTAATGATGTAGATGTTGCATTGTATAAAAGATTTGAAAAGCTCAGAGCCTACTAAGGCATCTCAAGGAGAAGGGAGTACATCTACAAATAATAGATTTGGGGTTAAATCCATGCCAAAGCCATCAAAACCCATGTTTTTGCAAAAAGAGACAAAGGAAGAACAAGTGTCTAAAGACTCCCCTAAAGAGGGAATTGACAAAGTTTCTGAAGAATACCAAGTAAATTTGAAGCCTTTAAAAATATAGTATCTTTTGTTAGCTACCTAAACATCATTGATATGAGAACTTCTAAGAGAAGAACCTTGGATGGCAATAAAAACAATGGAAGGATAATGTTGTAGCAAAAAGTAGGTAGGTTGAATGCTCCCACCTTTGATGGCAGCAACAAAATTTCCACTAGAGCTTGTTTGCAAAAATTGCAAACTCATTTTACCCTTAATCTTATGAAGGAGGAAGATGCCATTCATTAGAAGGTGTTGCTTATGATAGGTGGCACCATAGTTTAATCACACAAGGACATAGCCTTGTGAAAACATTTGATGATTTCAATCAAAAGGATTATAAACCACTTTCAACGAAACAATGAGCATGAGTATTTTAGAGAACTTGTTGGTATCAAACAACACTATTGAATCCTATGTTGCCGAATTTCAGTGAGTTGAAGTAATGGTTACTGACATTTCTAAAAAGAGGATCATTTTTCTATTTGTTGAAGGTTTGCTTGAATGCCTGAAAGGTCTTGTGAATGCCTTCGCACCCATTTATCTACAAGAAGCAACTGGAAGAGATTGAACACATGAGCCATCTATGCTTAAGGGAGAATTTCTATCTCAGTCCAAGGCAACCATATTTTGGCAACAAAAAGGAAATTTTCCGAAAGGGGATCTTACTCACATCCACAAAAGATCATACCTCCACGATCCACAACCAATAGGACAAATGACTACAACAGAAATGAACTCAAAAGGAAAAAGATATGCTTTTCTTGCAAGGACCCACAAGGGCCAAGTCACAAATGCCCAAGTAAAGGCCAAGTCCATTATGTTGAAATAATATTTGACGATGATTTAGATCTAGAAGAACCTAAGCCACATCCAGCCATAGAGGAACACACACTTGAAAAGATGGAGGATGAAAGCACAAAGGCACGCTTGTAGCTCTTTCAAGAGTGCCAAGATATCATCCATTTAGGGTTCAAGGAGTGTTGTTTAGACAGAGGATAACAATACTCATTGATAGTGGGGCCACCCACAATTTCAATGACAAAGGTTTGGCAGTCAAAAAAAAGTCTAAAAGCTAAGGATTTTGAAGGGCTCGATGTTATTGTTGCTAATGGCACCAAAATAATTCAAAAGCTCAACATAACCATAGGAGATCATAAAGTATGTGATAATTCTATGTTGTGGGGTTAGGAGAGATTGGCATGGATTTGGGTGTACAGTGGTTGCATTACCTTGGTGTGTTTTCAAAGAACTATCAATCCATAGAGCTCAAGTTTAAATCTGAAGGGAAAGATGTGACGCTTAGAGAAATTTCCAGTGGAGCACCATGAGTAGTAATAGTTGTAAGGATGGAGAAAACATTGTGCAAAGGACAAGTTGTTGGGGCAGCAAGTTTCTTGATCATGCTTACAAATCTATCAAGCAATGCACTTATCATGTTCATATTCGAAATATTTTGAATAAGCATAGTATGGTGCATAGTGATTTGCCTCTATGACTACCACCTAACAATGGATTCCAACATATCATAGAGTTGGAACCAGTTTCTAACCCTTTCATGACCACTCCTTACTACCACCCAAGAATGTACAAAGAGATACACAAGGCCAACAAAGAGCTTTTGGAGATGAGTCACATCAAACCCAGTTTTAGCCCACTAACCTCATCCATGGTTCTTGTGAAGAAAAAGGATCATACCATGTAGATGTGTATTGATTGCAAAGCTTTGAATAAGAAGACCATCTAAAATAGGTATCCCATTCCAAAGATTGATGATTTAAATGACAAATTGCATGGAGTTGTGTACTTTTTGAAGATGGAATTTTGTTTACTTGGAGATTGATATGAGATCAAGCTACAATTAGATCCATGTAAGGGACGAGGATGTACATAAAAGTTTACATTCAAGTGTCATTTTAAGCATTTTGAATTCTTAGTCATGTTTTTTAACTTAACAAATGCACTAACTACTTTTCAATCATGCATGAACCATGTTTTCAACAATCAATTAACAAAATTTGTGTTGATTTTCTTCAATGACATTTGATTTATAGTAAAACTTAAGAATATCATTTGCAGCATCTAGATACTATCCTTGGTACTTGGAATATTTGAACAACAAGCCCTCTTTGCAACAAAATCAAAATGTGAGTTTGAGGTGACAACGAACTTGTACTTAAGCCACATCATTAGTGCTCAAGGTGTTCAAGTGGATCAACAAAAGATCTAAGCCATCTTGGATTGGCCTCCTCTTATCACATTGAGACAATTAAGAGGATTCTTTGACCTTTGCAACTATTATAGGAGATTTGATTAAAGGATTTTCACAACTAGCAACATCCTTAATTAATATGGCAAAGAAAAAAGCTTTTGCATGGATAGAAACAACTCAAATAGCTTTTGATAAACTTAAGAAGATAATGATTTTGTGCCCTATTCTTGCTATCCCAGAAATAGCAAGTAAAGTAGGAAATGAAAGAATCAAAATAAAGGTTCTCTATCTATGACAAAAGGATGTTGTCTATCATGCATGCCTTGGCCAAGTTTTGACAATATTTATCATGTGGAAGATTTGTGACAAAGACATATCATAACAACTTGAAATTCTTCCTAGGCCAACATGAAAGGCAAGCAACAAAAAATGGGTGAGTAAGCTCCAACTTATGAATTTGACATAGAGTACATAAAAGGAAAAAAGAATGTAATTATTGATGCACTTTCTAAAATGCCTACTCTACACTCTACTTATGTTATTTCTGCCAATTAAAAAGTCACTATTATGGAAAAATATTGTAATGAAATAACTTGCACAATAGAAGAATATTATAATGAATGTGCCATAGTAGGGCTTAGTTGCAGGGCGGGGCCGACGGGCGGAGCTCTAGTCGTGGTCCACCCATACATGGCACATTCAATTTAAGTAGAGCTTAATTGTAGGGGTTTTCTGTACCTAGAAACATACACAGAGCACAAGCTTCATTGGAAGCTACAGGGTGGAACAAGAAGGCACACACAAAAAAGCAAATAACGTATGTGCAAATTTTTGGTATTACAACAACCTTCCCTTCAACATAGCAAAGGGTCCATATTGGGAGTATTTGGTGACAACATTAATAGTTGTGGGGGAAGGGTACAAAGTGCTCTCTCCAAAAAATTAATGTGGTAGGTTGCTCCAAGATACTATCATAGATGCAAAAATAATTGAGGAAGATCAAAAGAAGCAATGGTGAAAGTTTGGATGCACAATTCTTTCATATGAGTGGATGAATGGATGGAACCGCACCTTCCTCAACTTTTTTGTGGCTTCAAATGGTGAGTTGATCTTTTTGAAGTTAATTGATTCCTCCAACAAAATAAAGAATGCAAAAACTTTGAGCTTGATGTTGAAGGAGGTTGTTTTAGATGTGGGCATACAAAATGTTGTAGAAATTGTTACTAACAATCCAGCAGCATATGTGGCAGCTAGAAAATTGATTGAAGAGAGGCATTCAACACTCTTTTGGACCCCTCGAGAAGCCCTTTGCCTTGATCTTCTTTTGGAGGGCCTAGGCAAGATTGATTGGGTGAGACTAGTTGTAGAAGATGCAAGGAATATGACAAATATATTTATAATCACCCATGGGTTCTTAACTTGATAAGAAATAGCACTAAGGGAAAAGAGCTTGTACAATAAGTGCCACAAGGTTTGCATCTAATTTTCTAACATTGCACAATATTTCTAGTTTATTGACTCACTTGAAGCAAATGTTTATGAGACAAGCATGGCTAGACTCAACATATTCAACAAAGATTGATGGAAAGAGAACCATAATGACAGTTTTTTATGTCTTTTCCAAGAGAGTTATCGAGATTGTCAAGGTAACTTCAAACTTCAATTTAAATTTTGAATCGATTCCTTTGTTTTTAAACTTTAAAAGCATTTAGTTTCATTGTAACTTTAATTTGCTTGTACTTTGCACTTTGTAGGTATCGGAATTGGTAGTGAGGGTTTTGCACTTGGTGGGTGGAGAGTAAAATCCAATGGAATACATTTATGAGGCCACGGATAGAGCCAAAGAAGCTATCCAAAACTATTTCAAGGGAGACACAAGTAGATTTTCCCCCACATGGGAAATCATTGATTGGAGGTGGAATAAGCAATTCCACCAACCCATTCATTCAACGGGGTATTTCCTCAACCCCAATTTTTTATTCTCCAAGAACTTCAGGGACGCTAATGGGGAGGTTATGGAGGGCCTCTCCATATGCATTGAGAAGATGACACCCGAGGTTGAGGTGAGGCATCATTTTAGAGTTGCAAAATTATAAGCAAGCTAGGGGGAGGCTCTTTTATTTGCCAATAGCTATCTAATGATGATCCACCTACACACCAGATAAGAAAAAGTGAATTCTTATGCCTTGTAAGTTACAAATTACAATTATTAAAAAAATATTATTCATTTACAAACTCTTGAATATCTTATTTGCAAATTCTCGATGGGAAGATTGGGGTAGAAATACCCCAAATCTCCAATATTAGCCCTCTAAATTTGTAGTAGTTGTGAGCACAACTAGAGTTTGTTTCACACCATTCACACAAAGAAGAATAATAACTTGATTCAGCAACACCTCAATGACCTAGTTTTTGTTTAATAAAATGTTTGGCTACACATAGCAAAGACGGAGGATAAATCAAAGAAACCTATTGATTTGGATGAGATTGATCCCTATAGTGACTATACCATACAAGATGATAAGCCCTCCTTGTTTACAAAAGATAAGATTGTTAATTTCAAGAGGCTAGCTATGGAGGATGTGGCTACAATAGAAGCAAGGAAGATTGGATTGTCATTGGATGATAGTGATGTGGCAACGGAGTTGTTGCCATCTAGTAGCAGGGTGGAGCAATAGGCACCATCTTCTAGGCCAAGCAAGGAGTCAAAATTGAGTGAGGATTAGACCCTCTACTACCCAATTTTTCACTAGAATGGGGAAGAAGAAATTGTAAAAACTTATAATTTTTTACTTGCCTAGATATGTAATTTATGATTGTATTTTTCAAAGACAATCATCATAAATTCATAATTATTATTAGCTAACTATTGTATTTGACTCCACATTATGATGCAATTTTGTACTCCATTCATATTGAAGAATCAAATTTAATAGATAAAACCTCCCAATAGATTTTTTAACTCATTTGATACATTTTGAAACTAAATTTTGCAAAAAAATTGTGTTTTTAAGGAAATTTAAGTGCTTTTTTAAGTTGTCAATCTTTGCCAAGTTTTTGCCAAGTTTTTTTCAAGTCGGAAATGTTTGGCTTGTCGAGTACTCTCCGAGTCCATATCTACAAACTATGATCTTAAGTATGAGTATGTCTGAGTCACTTTCAACCTTGGCTAGGATTTCATACTCTCATACCTTTCTTCCATTCCCCATTTCCCCACTAGTATCAAATATTCAAAACCCTAATCCCCAGCCTCCCACTCCTTTGTTGTTTGCAAACTCATGGATATTCACTTCCCTATGCACTAATATCGCCAACCCCCAATCCCCTCTCCCTCTAACCATCACATCCTTCTAGTATGTGTTTCCTCAAATCCCCACCTTGTGGCATGTTCTTTCATAGAACCCCACCGTTCAAACAAAGAAATTCACCGGTCATCAAGGCCAATGAAGTATGCCATTAGTGGGCCCAAATTTGAATGTAAAATGGCTGGGAACTTGCAAATGACTCTTAGCATGGATGGAATCATGCTAGACCTTCAACCTCTATATAAGAAAGGCAATTTCATCAATTTGGATCATCTTTAGACATTATATAAACAAACCTGAAATCATAGAGTCAAGCACTTGTGTTTAACTCTTGGATCTAAGGATGAAAACACTTAGAGTTTGGAGATTAGCGGACAAAATCCCATTGGTTAACTAAAATTTGGAGGATGAAAGCCCTTTCGATTCTTGAGGGTAACTTCACACGGAGGTTGCATTTGCACGTCAAGTTAGTGGATTTCAAAGTTAGCATTTCAACATTCCAAATATTTTTCTGAATATATTTGTGATCATTGTATCTTTGGTATCAACAAACAATTGAAGCACCAAATCTTTGTAATCATTGAATAAACTATTTGAATGAAATACTCTATTCTAGCTGGATATATGAGCAAATCTATATGAATATGCATCATCAATGTTTCAAATTTATTCAATTGGGTTGAAACTCAATACAACATTTCAGATCTGAGTGTTTTTACATATATATTTAGCTAAGGGTAATTACACATGACCTAATTTCGATCTTACACGGTGATTCTTGAAAACTCTATATTTAATTTTGTACTTCCTATTTAATTTAACATCAAAATTTCCAAGTAGAATAAAGAGTGTTTAGAACTACACCCATAAGTCATGTGCAATAATCTAAAATATATCAGACTACTATGGAGAGCAATAATTCTGTAAAAGATGCCTCCAAATTCTCCTATGGAATATCCCTTTTAACAATTTCCAACAATCTCTACTGGAAACTTTATTTAAATCTGGTTTTTTCCTCAGCTGCAAAATTAAATAAATAATGCTGATTGAATTTTTGTTACAGCCAAAATGACACTAATAACAATGAATAAAATATTCACAAATATTAGGGAAAATTTACTGAAGTTTAAAAAACATTAAAAAAACCTAGTCTGTGAACACTGCTACACTAGCTTCCAAACTGCTGCACTGACTTTTAAGTAGCATTATGTCATGTCCCCAAAATTACGACGCTAAAAAAAACCCTAAACGTTGAAATACAAGTGATTAGATAAAATGAATAACAAAATACGAATTAAATTTATAAAAGGAAATACTATTGATTTAATACAATTGTCATAAGATAATATTGTAATTATAAATAAAATTCGACAATACACAATAAACATTGACAACCTTAAAATCATTATAATCATTATAATAAATAAATGCTAAAGGCTATATAAAATAAATATATAATAAATATTAATTATATTTCAATAAAAGATTATCAAGATTCCTATTACCGCCTATGGTCATTGGTGCATGGTATTCTATTATGGGTTCGTGAAAATCTGAGTATCATTGTCATCGGTGTATTTATCGAGCCTTGTAAAAGTTGCCTTGATATCGATCCTTCTTATGCCGTGAAGAATTATCGTATTGAGGGGATCACATAATGTATAGGATCTCTATTGAAGACCATTTGTGATTAATCATCCTACCCCATTGCGGAAGCATCTACAAGGCGATTCAATAAATTCAACTCTATGTGGGCGTTGATTATAGTCAGGATTATACTGGATTCATTAATAGCTGAATTACTTGCCTCGTCCGCCGTCAAGAGCATATTAGTTGATTATCGGGCTTTATCTCTATTGCCATTGTGTATGAAGCTCGTCAATATTAAACCTATTGGCGCTCTTGTGATTCTCGCATAAGAGTTGACAGAGGTCAACAATTCTCAATGGGTCGTGTCCCACTATCATACTCCTTGGAAGTATATTGATTAAGGATAGACAATGAATTACATAGTTAGAAGATACGACTACAGCAATCATATAATAAGCTAAGGCAGGCCATATATTAAAGAAAGCATCGATTAACTTCAAAGGGCATGGGTAAAGGATGCCACCCTTAAAATAGAGGCATGAGGGCATATAAAAGGAGTACGGCATGTATAGGAAGGAAATCGTCGAATGGTTTTAAAACGGGTTTCTCCTCTATAGCAGATCAAAGGGCTTATCAATCAGGTTGCATAGCTTTATCAACAGATCTAAGACCGTTTAGTTACAGGCTACATAGATAATTGGCGAACATCAAACACAGCACCTTACCATATATTGCATTCAAGATTATACTCCGAAATAGCATCCAGTTCAAGGCATCAACCAATTACATCTTCCTCACATGAGTTTAGGAAGAATAAAGATCGGGCATAGTAACCTTACCAATCTCCTTTCCAAAGGCCATTATCCACTCATACTTCATTACAAAACTATGATCAAGCAATAGCATCCCTATATGATATCAACATGTACAAGGATCAAACAATTACACTAGTATTAATCACCTAAAGTTACTATTCAAATAGACCAAATGGAGCAACATTTTTAATGTCTCTCAAAGTTTATGGGTTATTGGCATATTAGATATCTTCATTTATAAATAGAAGGCAAACTTTAGGATAAACCATAATAAGGGACATTACACATTAAGGGCCCCCAAGGAAGGGACTGCAGGAGAATATCACCCAAAACCTATTTATAATTTTATATATTGCGATCAGGATTCTCTACTTCATACATCCTCGTGTATCCTCCAAACTGCCACTTCCACTCAAGGAAATGGTCACCTAAAGCTATGACTCACTTTTTGTGGAGATACGAATACTTTTAATAAGGTGTAACTAGGTTTGGGGGTCCCAGGACCTCCCTTAAACCTCAATATATAAATTTTAATGCTATGCTGCTAATCCTTCCCCCTCCACATAACCTTCCAAGGTGATTCAATCCCTTTCAAACTCCAAACAACGCTGACATTATAAGTGCAATCAGTTTTTTCAACTTGACATACCACCAAAAATGATGGTGCCGCTGAGATAAAAGAGTTCTAACAGCATTAGGAATACACACAATTCAATTTTAACTTTCACACCATCATTGGAGACCTTGAAACTTGTACAGCCAACTTAGTGATTGGAATATGGTATGGCTGGTCTTGTCAAGGCCAGCAATAAAATAAGAATAAATTCCAATCTCAGATCTAGAACTATTTATTATATAATTATTCTTAAATCTGCAGTTGATTAAACTCCAGTCTCAAATCTAGAATAATTTATTGCATAATAATTTTTGTAACCTGCAACTGGAACATATAATTCACTATAGGCACAAATTTGCTCCTGTATGAAGCCAACTATGAGAACCTAAAGATTTTTGTCTTTCAATTCCTGGATAAACCAAGAGAATTTTCGTCCTCAAGGTACAAACCGAACCAAAGCACTGCAGACAAGGGTTTACGGAAATTGATAATGAAAAGAATGCCCTTCTTTTTCCAATAATTCTTCTTTTAATCCTTTTCCATCCAACCCTGAAAGTAATTAAAATTACTTTTAATTAAATATTCACCTTTTCCCTCCAAATTCAATTAATTACCTTTTATATAATTAAATATAAGTTGTCTTTAATTTTTCACATTTCAACAACTTAAATATTTAACCACTTAATAATTTAACTATTTTCTACACAACCACCAAAGTTACAAAAAATATTAACAAGCCCAAATATGAAATCCGACCACACCAAGAATACCTTAAGTGCATACAATATCAATCTATCTGCAGATCAACATCCTTCCATGATGGCAAACTTCTCCAAGAAGTGTGGAGTATTCCCAGAATGTCGGATCTGCACACAAAAAGTACCATTGTACTCATCTTAACTCTAGGAACTCTCTACCACTCTCAAAATACCCTTCCAATAAAGCTAGCGCTCTCCAAAAAAGTTGGAGTTTCCAAAATGTTGGAATGGACTGAAAAAAGAACATTACATCCTATTAATGAATGATAAAAATACCTCATGATGCAAAAGGGTATTAGAAAATTAAGGGAAAATTTCTAACTGAAGATGTATCACCTCCAAAATTCAAACAACAGAAGTTAAATCAAAAGATTTTGAATGGATCATCATTTCCAAATGACAACCTTGTGTTAGTATTTGAGCGCATAAGGACTTCACATGCAAAAGCACACATTTAGACCTACAGGAACAAAACATTCACATGCATTCTATAACAAGATGCTAAAAGTTACCCATTTAAACTATAGCTAAACAAATATACCTCAATGGTAATGGAAATGAGTATAATAATAATAAGGAAGCTGTCCCAAGTGAAGATGGAATGCCTACATAGAATCACAGCTTCATCAATAGATTTTGAATGGATGATCATTTCCAAATAAGAACCTTGTCTAAGCATTTATACTCATCAAGACTTCACTGTGGCTATACTACAATTAGAATTAAGCAATGGCATGCACTTGGCAAAAAGAAACACAATACCCATAAAAACTACACCTAATCTATCATACCAATATTGCCAATTAATCATATTTTTAAATTTTTTCCATGAAAAAGGCCATTTTCCCAATTAATTTCTTCTGAAACATTTCAATATTTTTTTGCATTTTTTAAAGCCTATTCAGAAATCTTGGACTCGAGAATAACTAGGGCAAGCCAAAGAGTATGAATTGACTTAGCAAAAACATAGCAGCAGAAATAAGTTGCAAAGGAGCTAACCAAACTCTGAAACAAACTGCTGACCTCTCACTAATTAGGAGATTTTATAATTAGTTTCAATATCAAATTCATAATTAGTCCGGTACTCAATGGAAACTTCATTTTTTTCCTTGCAGCAGAGTCAAAGTTGGAATACTAGTCCTCCAAAAGAATATTGTGACTATTTTTCATGGTTATCAAACCCGGACGAATCTAGTTCAAATCTAGCCGGATCTATATTTTTTGGACCAATTAGATTTGTCTGCTTCAGTCTGGACTTTCCAATACTCATAAACATTTTACCAATTTTTTTTCTAAATTCCAGATTTCCAATTTTTTTGACCTCCCAAGGAATCAATTTTTTTGAACATGGGTAGCTGTGCTATCTTTTACATTTTTCTCAATTAATATATATCTGCCTAATCCTGTTTAACACGACTGACAGCAAAAATTTAGGTTCACATTGAAGGTGAGAAAAAAAGGCCACAAAGATTTTCCATTCATAGATAAGTCAATTTGAGGCACAGCAAACACTAGTTACAAATTCTAAAACATGTTTCCATTTTAAGATTGGATCTATAGACTAAAATCTTATCTCAAGCAAATTTTGGATTTCCTATAATATGAAAATGTACTCTTCCGTCTCTAGACACAAATATCATAGAAATAAGTTTTCCCTTCCCAGAACTAACATAGTGTTAACATTTTAGTTTGTCTCTCCTGAAACAACTGAAATCAGACCAATGTGAGGTAAAACCTCTCTTCAAATTATAAGGGGAAGCACCTTGAGATATAAACTAACCCTAAACACTAAATTATAGACTAAATATACAATTATTCACATTACAATATTTCTTTGAGGGGTTTTGGCTACAAGCACAAGACTAGTAATATCTCTTGTCTCACAAGTGAGATTCTATAGATTTTGTGAATGTAAGCATCTACACTAAATGTACAAACAACATCTTCCTGCTGCCTAAAACAAAGAACAATAACTAGATGCAAACAAAATTTCAAAGAAATAACTTGGACCATTAACAACACACAATGTCAAGAATTGTAAAGCTACTTTGCATGCAAAACTACAACCTAGATAGACGAGTATCACCAATATTTTTTATTCAATTCATGAAATTAAAATACAAAAAAAAAAAAAAAATCAGCAGCATAAGCATAGCGTATGTTATCGTTAAGAATGTCTTATGTTCAAGCACTTATTTACAGGTTACAAGATGCCCAATTTAGGGACTTTAGGATAATCATTATTTTACTTCAAAAATCAATGTTCTAAAACACAAACACTTAAAGCTTCCAGAAAGCAAGGAACAAAAAAGGTCAAAACAAAAACAACCTTTAAGAAAGAAAAAAAATACAAACTTAAAGCAACCTAAAAGTAGGCCTTCGACCCTCTGACCAAAAATAGGACCTCTGAAATAGGAAGTGCTGAAAATAGCCATGACCAAAAATAGCAATCGATGCATGCATGCCTACTGTAAGTCCAAAGTAGCTTTTTGCTATAAAATCTATCAGATTCACTGAAAAATATTGAAACCCTAGCCACCAAGAAACTTCACCAAATGATCTGTATTTGGCCACTCCATGCAAACAAGGAAATTTCAATGTTCCTAATCCCCAATCTTGTTGCTAATGATTCCACCAGCCCTAACTGCCTGATGCATCAGCAACTAAGAAAACCATTGCCAAGGGTTTTCTAAAACTAAAATGAAATTTGAAACTCTTAAATGGATGCATGAGCTTATTTTCCTCTGACAAAACCTTAGTGCCAAACATGCTAGAAGAAGTCAGAAATTCCTCTGAAAAACCCTCAACTCAGAATTTGACAAAACCAGCAAAGGATATGGAAACTGTCCTTGAAACCTGCAATGAATAAAATCAAAAACTGGCTGGTAGCTGCACTGAAACCATGGGATTTCACCCTTGAGTCTGCATCATTCATGAAACAATAAGTGCTCAAATGGTGTCCTTAACTTGTTTGGGGTGTTAAATGGCTGTTTCTACCCTCTGAAGCATAATCAGGCCTGCTGAAACATGCCAGACTCTGTCCTAGGCATGTCATTTTGTTGCACTTGCTGCTGTCTCCTAAACCTGTCAAAGATTGACTCAGCCTGCCAAATGCCACTTTTACCTATGTATGTTACTCAAAATACAGTCCTTTGACCCTAAGCATGCCCATTATGTATTTCTATCACCAATCAAAATCCAGGTGCCCTTTTTGTTATCGATGTTACTCAAACTGGTCATGTACAAATCAGGGGAACCTATTCCTACTTCTTATGACATTTATACTCATCTTTTCTCATCTAGACACCTATCTCTGATGTGTGTGTGTGTGTGTATGTATAACTGTGGAAAATGCATTCCTTACACTTTTCCCCTTCCTCTTTCCCATTTTTCCCTAGAGCAACAACTAGTGTACAGGTAGCATAGTCTAGCAAAGGAGTTTGCAAATACTCTGATCATTACTTTATTCCATCTATACACATCCCCAGGAACCAATTCCAACCTTCAGCTTACTCATTCCTTTACCTGAATCAAATTTACAGTCACAAAAATGACTACAAAACTTTTAAAATTTAAATTTAAATGTGGACCCTCACTAACTCCTTCCAACTAGCCATTATGAGCTGACTAAACCACATGGATCCTTAATTCGTGTGCTAGAGTATTGTCTTCAAGGGAAAAAGCTAATTCATTTCAAATCAGTTAGAAGTTCTTACTCCAATTGGCATTATCACATAAAGAGTGTCAATACCATATAAACTCGTTACATCAACATTTAGGCATTATTGAACGTTTATGTACTATCTCCGACCTTTTCTACTAAAACATTAAATTGATAACAAGGGTTTGACCATGGGAGAATCACTTAGCCTAGCAAGTTCCTCAACAATGTCTATATTATGAGCTGACTAAAATGCATGATCCTTAATTTGTGTGCTAGGGTATTGTATTCAAGGGCAAAAGCTAATTCATTTCAAATCAGTTAGAAGTTCTTATTCCAATTGGCATTATCACATAAAGAGTGTCAATACCACATAATCTCCTTACATCAATATTTAGGCATTATTGCATGTTTATGTACTATCTCCATCTTTTCTACTGAAACATTAAATTGATAACAAGGGTTTGACCAAGGGAGAATCACTCAGCCTAGCAAGCTCCTCCTGCAAGTTGAAGATAGGTAAGCAAAATTCTGGTAAACAATTCAGCACAATTCAAATCCATGTGCACAGGTTCACATTAGCAGGCTGGTTCAAATCCACACTTGCAGAGATCAATTCTACACTCACAGAAGTGAATCAAAGTATTTGATAAAGTTGATAAATACATAAGCGTTCATTGAGCATCACATAAGGTTTTGATAAATTGATGAATTAGTTCCTAATACTTGGCACAACATTATCTTCATTGGATTTCAAGCTAAGTATCATTGTTTAACTTTATTTAATTTTGTGCATTTATCCTAGTTCTATTGTTCATCACAGTTAGATATTTTAGGGTTATTTACTTATTTGTGTTGATTTTATTGCTTTACCCTAACTTATTTGAAAACGTTGTTTATTTTCTATTTCATTTTGGTGATCCCTATAATGTCCCCATTTTTAGCACTACACCCCCCAGTGACTGTTAGCCTATTTCCGGATGCCTGTAGGCAAGTCAAAGGTAGAATTAGGGATTCCAACTGTTTGGAAGTCTCTTTTGTGGATTTAGGGGTCTGCATGTCAGATTATTGCAGTTTGGTTTATGGTTTCTTTCTAGGTTTTCAGAGAGCTTCAGAGGGATGTGACATGCATTTCAATCAGGGGTTTGCATGCAAGATTGGTTTTTGGATTCTTTATGGGTTTTTTGAGAGCTTCGCAGCGGTATGACACGCATCTGCATCTGACAACCTTTTCCAGACTTACTATTTTTGGTAAGTTGCTACAGCTGCCCGGTTTGTGCTCAAAATGCATTTGGAGTCACTTACTATTTTTAGCAATATGTTATTTATAGTAAGCGCTATTTTTAGTAGTTCAATTTGGGGGTTTCCAAAGGGGTTTTTATTTATAGCAATGGCCAATCATGATGTTGCTATCTTCAGTTGGTCACAGTATTCTTCTATGGTCTTCAGTTTCGCAGTTTGAGTGTTTGGCATATACTTACTATTTATAGCCATTCTATTTATAGTAAGTCACCTTTGGGGGACTTGGTCCCAAGCTAGTGTACTTGCAGCAGCATTATTACTCAGTTTATTATTGGAGAGCCTAAGGTTGTAGTTTTAATATTTGCTTAATTCGACCACTTAAATTATTTTATAAAGTTATGTTATAAAATTAAGTTGAGGGGTAAGGTGGTCATTGAAAGTGTACCTTGGGCCTAATGCAACGACTTCATGTTGTTTTTAGAAGCTTTATTAATATTTTATTGTCTCCTTGAAGTGGACGCCAAAGGAGAGGAAAAATAAATTTTTAAATGTTAAATATTTTTATGAGGAGAAAGGCGTTTGGTTTTATGTTGGAATTAAGAGCTTTTTGAAGTCCATCGCCCTAATTGTTTATATTCTGAGTTTGGCTCTCATTTTCATATGCTTACTTTGACGACATAGAGAAATGTTGTCGGATTGTTTCCAAGTTGCTTGGGCTGCCTAGAGAAGACGAAAACCCTCCTTCGTATGGGTTGGTTTCGGTGGTGAAATTGTTGGCTCTCAATTGTTTTTGGTTTGTCCTTGATGTCAAAAGTGGTTCGTTGATATGAGAATATATGTGACGATATGCAGATTGGTTTATTCACATCGGTTGATATATGATGTGCAGTTACATTGGTTGGTGTTATGATATGCAGTTATAGGATTTTGGATTTATATATGATGATGCTGATAGTGTTTATCATTTTGACAGGATGATTTTCAGTTTGATTCTTCAAGGTGATTGGTATTTTGGTATCACAGGTATATGGTTGTTGGTGATTGACATGATATACATGATATGTGTGACACATCTTATGTTTGCATAAAAATGCAAGTTTACAAGAGTTTGCATAGAAATGCGGATTACAAGTCTTAGGCCACTTGTATGTATTCTCTCCATTGGTTATATGTTAAGGTGATAAGTGTTGGTATGAAATAGTCATATTTTGATGAAGGCAGCATTTATGTTGTTGCCATACACTACATTTGATGCCTTTGCTTGTTGGCTTGTGTAGGGGGTATGTGTTGTCTACAAGACACATTTGATACATAAGTACACTAATACTTGATACATGGTGTCATAAAGCATGCAGAATACAAGGTTTAGGTTTTTCCTTTTATATGGATATTCTTCATTATTTGTAACTTCTTTCTAGTGCAAAGCATATACTGTGATCTCATTATGTGAATTCAGGTTGAGATCGGAAAAAAATGTAGGTATTAGTTACTTTATATGTTTTTGAAAATCAAAAGAAAAAAAAAGGGTTATTACTTGGCATATGTTTTTGAAAAAGAAAATTAAAGAAAACTTTGTATTTTCGGGCACCATGTGACAATTTTTGAGCCACAAATCTAAGTCAAGTCCATCAGTGTTAGGGTAAAGTGCATTGAATAAAGCATGTGGTCTTTTGTTTCTAAGGCATTATCATTGTTCATTATTTTGGAGGAAGCTAGGGCACCGTGGGCAGGAGATCACATGGGAAGCAAGGGTTTGTAATGATGTTTGATAAAATCAGGTTGAATGTTGTCGGCAGCTTGAAGTGACAAAGCTTGGATACACTAGAGAAGATTTGTTGGCGTCTTTCAGCTGGGTAGTTATGGAACTTCTTGACAGATCTTTACGATATTTGTTCAGTTTTCTTCCACCGTAATCGGGTAATGAAAAACTATCTTGTTGCTTACGGGCTTTAAGACATTGTGTTAAGGGAGTTGTTAAGAATGGTTTTGATTAAAATTTGTACTGGTTTTTGCGAGTAAATCTTTGGTTCTGAAATATTATTGATAAGGGCTTAATCTTTTGTTGATTATGATTAAAACCCTTTAGGGTTTCTGGATGATTCTTCTCGAGCTATAAAAGAAATACCCTAACTTGAGTTGGTTTACAGTTATTGAAACTGCATTCTAAAAAGACTATTCAGTGATTATAAAATGACAACATTTTGTCAATGGCTTGTGGCTTGAAGAGGGAAATTTCAGACATACATTTTTGTGAGAAATTTTTGAGATGCATTGATACATTGTTCAGTCTTGAAAAACTTGAAAAATGATTTTGTAACAGTGTTTACATTGAGAACTATTTTGTAATTTGTTACAATAATGTTAGTTGTTGTATCAAATGGAGATGCTATCAGTCTTATATAACATCCTCCTATGTGGTTATTGAAAATTATTTTTCAGAGTCTTCTATTGAGGCACTAGGAATGCTAATTTGCATTACTAGGGTATTGATGGAACACTGTTTGGTTATATACATTGGATTTTGTGGAGTTGGTGCTCCTGTAACTTTGGAAGTTGGTGCTTCTAAATTGTATGGGGTTGGTGCTCCTGAACATTTTAGAGTTGGTGCTCTATCTGAATAAAGTGATATATTTTTTGAGTGGTTTTTATTCCCCTAGAGGGTTTTCCACTCAGGACATATAATGTGTTGTGTGATTGTTTTTCTGATTTTCCAGATGCATTAATGTCTATTATCAGTTCTTATTTCTGCAATGTTAATGTATTTTGCTGTTACAAGTACTTTCACAGTCATATGTTGCAAACTGGTTTAAAAGCTATGTTTAACCAAACATGTTTCACATGTTGTGATGAAAAGCATTTAGTCTATCACATCACATGTTCTTCCATTGATTCATAGTTCAAGATTGTTATGTTTCAATCTGTTATAATGTACAAAAGTTCTCTGTTGTTTCAATGCTTATCATATTTCATTCAGTTGCACAGTTGTTGTAGTGTCTCATAAAGCTACATTGAAATCTGGTGGTCTTAAAGTGATTTAATGATGTTGGTCTTCATGTACACAGTTTTATGAGTTGCACCTGTCTTGTCATCATGCTATGATTGTTAAACAATGTCAGTCACATCTTTTGCAAAGTGCAAGATATCTCACACAAATTATATTGGCATAAGTTGTCTAAATGAACTGAGTTAATGTTGTCATATCTTTGTTTACCCCTTTTTCATGAATACTCTCAAAGTGATTACTCTGCTTTGTTATCAATAGAAAGGATATATGAACTAAAAGTCTTTGTCAAAGTTTAAAAGGTTTAAATTTTAGGTTTGTCTATCAAACACTGATTCACCCCCACCCCACCCCACCCCTCTCAATGTCTATCCATACTCCAACAAGTGGTATTAGAGCCATACCCGTGCATAAGTCTAATCAACTTAGGATTTCCTGGTCGTGGAGTATTCATTATGGCTAAGTGCAAAAGAAAACCACTAGTGTCAAGCAAAAAGTTGATCAACCAACCCCTGTCAAGTCTAGTGAAGTGTTGTCTCAAGAAATACCCCCGCCAATTGATACTAAAAGTGATCCTGTAGTTGGAGAAGAAGGAGATCACTTAGTAGGTGACTTTGAACAAGAATTTGGTGAAAAGGAATGTGAAGGTGATGAGTTTGAAGTTGATTTGGAAGGAGAACTGCTTGTTGCCTTAAATGAAATTAAAAGGCTTAAACAGGAAAATCAGGATCTCAAGGTACGCTTACAAGAAAGTGTTGATGTCAATAAAGTTGTAATACAAAATCATAATGATGATAAAAAGATTATTGAATTTTTGAAAGCTCAAATGGTTGATAGAAAAAGGACTGAAGAGGGATTGGAAGTCAAGTTAAAAAACAAGGATGAATTGTGTAATAAACTAGAAAATGAGGTTGCTTCATTGAAAAAAAGTTCAAATAATGATTCCTTGTTAAAAGAACTAACTCTTAAAGACGACATGATTATAAGTCAGAAAATTGAAATTGAAGAATGTAAGAGGATAGCAAATGTTGTAAGGTCTGATTTGGAGGTTAAAAAGATTGAATGTCTAAAACTTGAAGGAGAAGTAGTTGCATTAAGGAAAGAGCTTGAAAGTGTCAAGGTTCAATCAGGTAAAAATCAAAAATTTGATCTTAGTACTAATCTATTGAATGAGATGTTGGAAGGGAAAAATCATTCTAAGGATCCTACAGGATTGGGATATAAAGTTGGACAAAGCTCTGCAGGTGAATCTAACAAGGAAATTGTGTTTGTGACCACTGATGGGAAAAGTTTCAAGGTTAGGCAGACTCCTACGAAGAAAATAGACTTGAGCTATCATGCTCCAGTGACAGAAAGCAAGGTTGTTAACAGATTCACAGGTTTCTCATCTACTAGGAAGTGTCAATCAATAAGGTAAAATCATTTCCAATTCCATGGTTACTGCTATTCATGTCATGTTTATGGACATAGGGCTAGAGATTGTGAAAGTTATGCCAGAAATAATTATAGTTTGTCAAATAAGAATCGTGGCACTATATGTTATACCTATCACAAAGTTGGTCATGTAGCAATTAATTGTTGGTGGAATGATAAGAATGGTAATAGAAGTTCTTAAATAATGCGTAGAAGAAGTTACCGTTCTTTTGGTTCAGATCATAATGTCATGTGTTATAGATGTAACTGTTTTGGACATAGAGCT
This sequence comes from Sequoia sempervirens, assembly GCA_007258455.2. NCBI lineage: Eukaryota > Viridiplantae > Streptophyta > Pinopsida > Cupressales > Cupressaceae > Sequoia > Sequoia sempervirens. The sequence continues at coordinate 22,251 of VDFB02264911.1, forward strand.
CAATCTTGTAGAAATCATTTGTTGAGGTCATCTAGACATAACAAAAGGACAAATACCTTGACCAAGCAACAGCAGGCAGATACCTTGGACAAGAAGAAGATAGGTGTTAAGAAGGTTTGGAGAAGAAAGGAAAACCAGGAGAAGGATGAATTAAGTCTTGTGCATATTGCACGAGTGACCTCTACTAGTGCATTGAAATATGCTAACAAATTTTTTCAATAGTTTTACACAATATAAACCAGCACTAGCCAACTTGATTAGCGTTAGCATCAAAAACTGAAATCCAAGCTTGAAATAACTCACGCCAAGAATGCACACTCAATCCCAAGGAAGGATAGGTGTTGTCATATGGCGGAGAAGCTAAAGAACAGTACTTGAAATGAAACAAACTCAACGTCAAGAATGTGCACTCAAGATCCCACTAAGGGCGAGGTGCTAACATATGACGGAGTGATTAATTGAAAACTGAAACTAATAGGCGGATAACCAGCCATGAAGCTACAACAATCTAATTCATCTGCTGCGGCGGGCATCCACTGAATAGTGGGGATTCACCACTTGAGAGTGGATACAAAGAAATAACAAATTGTTCTCCACACTGGCGGTAAACCATCCAGGGGTAATTAATAAGAAATTAAACAAGTAGTTGCAGCAATAACATTGGTTGGATTAGTACTACTATATCACAACCTTACAATTCAAAAAGACTGCAAATACGAGTATTACAATGATAGAGAAATAAGTCAAGAAGAGAAGAATGAATACTAATGATGTTCCTTGACTCTTCCAATGATAGAATTAAGACCAAAACAGAAATCATATGAATCTGATATAAAAAACAGAGTTTCTGGAATTTCTGATCAGCAAACTGTAATATCATAAAAATGCTCATAACTTCAACAAGTTACCTCCGTTTCGAATGAGATCGAATGCAATGGACAACTGGAAGGTAGGCGACCATGCTAGGGTGAAGAAATAGCAACAAATCTTAGTCATTAATTCCTGGCACACTTCCCAAGGCACTCTAAATGGTACGGCCCTTGAAAGGGGCGATTTGCTTCTTAAAAATCAGAATCTCCAAAATAAAATCTCATACTTGGTGGAAAGGGGAGCCCATGGCAGACAATGACATTTCAAAAGTACCCAGAAGCAAATAAAAATTATTCAAAGAGCTGCAAACATTTTACACTTTCAGCTGTATGTGAACCAGCAACTCAAAACTGGAAATTTCATTAAAAAGACTTCATCTATTGAGCTCAATCTGCTAGTCTGAATTGAGAAGCAGCAAAGACCAACTAGGTGTTGTACTTCAAACACGAAATTGGTTAATGGCTAGGAGGTAGCATCCTCGAAGCAAAATATTACTTTGTCATTTTGACAGCATAATAGTATGGTAAGCATAATGGATAACCAAAGCTAGAGCAAGGCATTCATTATATAGAAGAGTAGAAGACTCTTCAATTTCCCAAGGAAAGACGCCAAAAGTCACAACATGTCTCTTCAAATTTCCAACAAACAATTAATTGCTCAAGGGTGGCGTCCACTTCACAAGGCAACATAAAAACTTTATTTTTAAATAATAACTTCTTCAAAAAGGCGTCCACTTATTTCCCAAGGTATAAGACTTCATTAATAATTAAAATATAATAACACCTCATGAAGGCGTCCCCCTTCCAAGTCCCTCTTTTAAACACAACTTAAAGTTGTTCTCCTAGGCCAAGGGGTCAACTGCAAATTAAATCATTAATGCCTTAATTCACCAAAATAAATCCTTTAGAACCCAGACTTGAATTGCATTAAATGCTCCAACTGAAAATGAAGACCTTGAAGACTGATAACTGCATACTGCCCAAAATAGAATTTACTATAAATCTATGCTCCACGGGGTTTCAGGGACGGGGAGTACCCGGTACGGCGGGACGTGTTTTTGGTACGGGGTTACTTTTGGGTTATTTTTTAGGGGACAGCAGGGGGACGGCTGATAAAAAAATAGGGAATTTTTTAAAAATATACAAAAATTTCAAATGTTCATAGCATAACATTGATAAAGCATTCATTCTAGACATTTGTATAAGCTTAATACATATCATTAGATTTGAATTGAGATTTCACATGAGAATCGACAAACAAATTAACAAAATTTAAATGTTTTTCATTATCAATGTGCACACATATCATATAAAAGTCTAATAATTATAACCAAAATGCCCAAAGGCTTCAAGTCTCAACTATGAAATGACATGCTAAACATAAAACTAAGAAAATATATCGCTGTCCAAGGTCCCTAATCAGCAGAAGGTAGGTCTAAATTAGCATCACCCTCGCCATTAGAGCTCGAGTCTAAGCTAGTGTCAGTGTCCATGTCAATAGAAGGATCTGCCTCAACCAATGGAACCCCAACCAATCCCTCATGTGCATTCTCCTCAATCTGCATAGTATCTTTGGGATTAACATCCCAATGTAAGGCTAGAGTCTGATGATACTGACTAGTCTGGCGATCCTTCACTCAGTTGCTCTTCTTTTGCTCTCCTTCACTTCACAAGCCAAATGTAAAAATGAGTTGCTTTTTCTCATTTTAGGGCATATATAAGACATAAATTAGGTTAAGTGGCATGGGGCATCCCTTGTGGGCCCGCCCATGCCTTTTTTTCATTTTAAAAAACTTTAATTTTTTATAAAAATGTGTTTTTTTTGCTGCTAGGCCATAGGGTACTTCTAGAAGTACCCGGTACGGATGAGGGACGGTTGGGAAGTTTCGGGTACTTCTAGAAGCACCCTACGTCCCCTGCCTTTTGCCAAAAGTCCCCTAGAAGTACCGGGTACTTGGAGGGAAAAAGGGGATGGCTAGGGGACGTTTCCTGGCAGTCCCCACGTCCCCGTTTCGTACCCGGTACGGGAAACGGCATAAAAACACAGGGGACGCGTCCCCATGGAGCATATAAATAGTAAACTCCCAAAAAAGCCATAGAACCTCAGAACTGGAAACCCTAATTTACCTCAAACGATCCTACAGGCTTCCGGAATAGGCTGATGAGTGACAGAACAGATCACTGATGAGAAGGGGACATTACAGTCCGCCCTCCTGGAGATTGCTTGTCCTCAAGCAACTGAAAAGATGGATGCAACAAAATCTGTTCTCCTTCCCACATGGCATCTTCAATAGGCAAATTCCTCCATCTAACCAAGTATTCCTTGATTGTCCTTCTCCTCAAGGAACGTTCTCTAGTATCAAGAATCTCTTCTGGAATCAACACCAATTGACCTTCCTCATCCAATGGAGGTAATTTTGAAGTAGCCACAACATTGTGTCCAAGTGCCTTCTTGAGGCGTGACACATGAAAGACATTATGCACCTTGCTTTCAGCTAGAAACTCCAACTCATAAGCAACTTCACCAATCCTCTGGTGACTTTGAAAGGACCATAAAAACGTGGCTTCAACTTTTATGCACCACTCTTCTTGAGGGAAGATTGTCGATAGGGCTGAAGCCTCAAGTAAACCATGTCCCCTACTTCAAAAGATCTCTCAATACGCTGCTGATCAGCGTATAACTTCTGCTGGTTTTGAGCTTGTTGCAGATTTTCCTTTAGAGATTTTAAGATATCTTGGCTCTGTTGTAACATATCCTTTGCTTGTGGAGCTCTACTATCACCAAACACTAAATCAACAAAGTTAATAGCATCATAACCATAAAGAGCCATGAAATGAGACATCTTAATTGACATATGATAAGAAGAGTTATAAGAATACTCTCCTAAATGAAGCCACTTAATCCAAGCTCTTTGTTGTCCTGAAACATAGTTTCTTAAGTAGCCTTCCAACCATTTGTTAACAATTTCTAATTGCCCATCTGTTTGTGGGTGATAACTATTGCTTGGAGTAAGCACCGTCCCACTCAATCTGAAGATCTCTTGCCAAAAAATACTTAGGAACTTGCTGTCCCTATCACTGACAATAGTTTTAGGCAATCCATGCAAACGGAAAACCTCTCTAAAAAACAACTCAGCCACTTGAGCTGTTGTAAATGAAGTTGTGACAGCATAAAAATGAGCAAATTTTGTTAGTCTATCTACCACAACAAAAATACAATCACATCCTTGCACCTTGGGCAATCCTGTGATAAAATCCATTGCAATGCTTTCCCATTTCTGATTTGGAATTGGCAAGGGCTGTAACAGACCAGCTGGATAAGAGTGTTCATTTTTATTCTTTTGACAAGTCGGACACTCTCTAATATAGTTCAAGACTTCTTCTTTCAACCCTTTCCAAGTGAATCTTTCATGAATCTACTTATAAGTCTTGAAAATCCCTTGATGACCAGCAAGGGGAACATCATGAAAAGATTGTAGAATCTTCTTTTTAAGCTTAGATTCAGGCACTTAAAAAATTCTACTTTTATAGAAAATTAAACCATCAACCAACTTATACCTTTCATCAGCCAATTGTCCTTCTAGTAAGCTGGTTGCAAACTGATTTTTAGCATAATCAGCAGCAATTAACTCCTTCCAATCTGCTGATAACTCACAAAGTGACTACAAATGAGGCCTTCTTGAAAGGCCATCAGCCACTATGTTATTTTTCCCTTTGACATATTCAATGTCAAAGTCATAAGCCTGGAGCTTACTCACCCACTTCTGCTGCCTTTCATTCAAATCCTTTTAGCGCATAAAATGTTTAAGACTATTGTGGTCAGTCTTAACAACAAATTTACTTCCCACCAAATATTGACAGAACTTAGACAAAGCATGCATGATGGAAAGCATCTCTTTGTCATAAATGGAGTAAGTTTTTTTTGCTCCTCTTAACTTCCTGCTTTCGAAGACAATGGGATGTTTGTCTTGCATTAACACAGCTCCAACACCTTCTCCTGAAGCATCACATTGCAATTCAAAAGATTTGGTAAAATCTGGAAGAGCTAACACTGGACATGTACTCATGATTTGTTTGAACTTATCAAAAACTTCTTGTGCCTTCTCTGTCCAAAGGAAAGCTCCCTTTTTTGTGAGATCTGTGAGAGGGGTTGCTTGATGAGAATATCCTTTCACAAATCTTGCATAGAATCCACATAAACCTAAAAATCCCCTCAAATGAGAAACATTCTTAGGAGTTATCCAATCAAGAATGGCTCTTATCTTTTCAAGATCAACTTTTACACCCTTTGCACTGATAATGTGGCCAAGATATAATAGCTCTGTCATCCCAAACTCACACTTTGATTCTTTGGCGAACAAACATTCTGCTTCCAAAATACTAAGCACTTCTTCCAAATGCTTAAGGTGTTCTTCCCATGACTTACTGAAAATGAGAATGTCGTCGAAGAAGATGAGCACAAACTTCCTCAACTGCTGTCTAAAAATCTTGTTCATACAAGATTGAAATGTTGTTGGAGTGTTTGTCAAACCGAAAGGCATGACAAGGAATTCAAAATGCCCAAAGTGACATCTGAATGTTGTTTTTTCTATGTCTGTCTCCCTCATTCTGATTTGATGATAGCCCGAACGAAGATCAATCTTCGAGAAGAACATAGCTCCATGGAGCTCATCAATAAGCTTGTCAATCCTAGGAATACGATATCTATTCTTGATTGTCTTTTGATTCAATGCACGGTAGTCAACACACATACGCATTGTGCCATCTTTCTTTTTGACCAGCACCACTGCAGAAGCAAAAGGACTCTTGCTTGGCCTAATAAAACCCGTTTCCAACAGCTCCTTGATGGATTTTTCGATTTCATCTTTTTGTTTCTTTGGATAACGGTATGGTGCAGTCATGACAGGCTTTGCTCCTTCTAATTCAATTACATGCTCAGAACCTCTTTCAAGAGGTCTTCCAAGAGGTAGGCTTCCAAAGACTTCGCTCTTCTTTGAAAGTAAGGCTTGGATATCAGGATGATATTGCCTCTTCTCTTCCACTGGATCAGCTGGTAGAACCAAACATTCAGCAGCCCATTCAACCTGATCGTGACGGATCAGCCTTTCCATCCTCTTCAAAGACACAATTCGAGGGCCCCCATTTGACATCCCTCTTAGAACAACCTTCCTTCCATTAGACTGAAATTTAAGCTCCATAGTTTGCAAATTCAATGTGATCTCACCAAGAGATCGCAGCCATTGTATGCCTAGCACAACATCAGTGTCTCCAATTCCCACCACATAAAAATCATCTTTAACCTCATAATTTCCCAATTGCATAGAGAGGTTAGGAATCTTCCTCGTGCAAGACATAGTAAAACCATCTGCAACCATTACCTTGAAACCCTCAAATTCCTCAGTCTTCAAACCCTTTTTAGCGACCAATCCTTCATCAATAAAATTATGAGTTGCTCCTGTGTCAATTAGAGCAACAATCCTTTGTGAATTAACTACTCCATGAACCCGAAAGGACTCATTTTTTTGAAAACTTGATAGTTGTGCGAAAGCACTACCATCTACCACCTCATCAGTCTTCTCTTCTGGGGCTTCTTCACCTTCACTACTTGCTGATTCGTATTGCTGATTACACGAATCAGATTCTGATCCATAATCAGAATAGCCCTCCATTCGATTTGCTTTGCCTCTTCCATAGCAACGGTGACCCTTAACCCAAGGTTCACGGCAAGTGTAGCAAACTCCATCTTTTCTAAACTGTTCTTTGAGCTCCTCTGATAACCTTGGTGGAAACTTCTTAGGAAAATTTGAAAAAGTCCTTTATCTTTCTTATGGCTGAAAGGTTTCGAATGAAACTTAGGCCTTGGGGCTGCCAACTCTATGCTCCTCGCTTTCTTGATGGCTTCATCTAAAGTTGGTGGATCAAAGGCTTTGACCCAACCCTTCAAAGGCTCCATTAGACCTTCAGCAAAAAGAACCACGAGTCTCCTCTCAGTAATATTAGGCACCATTACTAATAACCTCTGGAAATCAGCCACATAATTGTCTAAAAATCCTTCTTGTTTTAATTGATCCAATTCTCTGAATCTCAACTTAAGATCCTTGGTATCAAATCTCTCGATCAGCTTGTTAGTAAACTCTTCATATGTGCAAATGAGGTTATGGCCAAGAGTGACCAAGCCATGAGTCCACCATTCGTGAGCGATCCCATCCAAATGCAAGGTAGCAAATTTGATAGCATCTTCTTCCAGCATTGGTCTGAGAGAGAGATAGTTATCTAACTTTTGCACCCATGATCTGGCTGTATACTTATTACTACCATCAAAATGCTCCATAGTAATCTTTCCCAAAACTTGGTAGAAATCATTTCTTGGCACCATAGGAGGACGTTGTTCAGTCCTTCCTCCATTTCTTCGACTCCTTTGATTCATGTATTGATCAAAGGTCCAAGTACCTCTCAAGTCAAGAGGTAAAGAAACGTACTCCATGTAAGCTTGACGTGCATCATCAACAAAAGTTGGTGCAGCTTCAACCGGTTGTTGCTCTTCCCTAGGTGTGAAGACGGGGAAAAGGGGTCTAGAGGATGACCCACTAGGAATTGCAGCATGCTGACCCACAATTTTGTTTCTTGTATTCACCTCAGGACTGCCATTATTGTTATTCCCATGAACTCCACTGCTTTCTCCAGTTGAATTATTCTGGGGCTGAAAAACATTAAGTGCTGCTTGCTGGTCCAACTTGGACAGTAATCGGGACATCATATCTATCATTCCATCAAACTTTTTCTCTGCTTGATCCCTTTCGTCAGACATTTTTTTAACTGTTTGACTGACTTCCTCCTCCATTGACTTTTCTGTACCTTCAACTGTTTTGCCAAGATCCCTTAAGGCTTCTGAAAAAGTCTCTGCCTCTGGAACGGGAGGAAACTGATGCTGAGTTCTGGCCTAACTTCTGGTGAATGGTCTAGTGTCTCTTTCACTCATCCGACAACCAACTGCAAATTGCCATAGGATGGCAGGGTCTTCTGCTCTGATACCACTAAAATATGCTAACCAATTTTTTCGATAGTTTTACACAATATAAACCAGCACTAGCCAACTTGATTAGCGTTAGCATCAAAAACTGAAATCCAAAATTGAAATAACTCACGCCAAGAATGCACACTCAATCCCAAGGAAGGATAGGTGTTGTCATATGGCGGAGAAGCTAAAGAAAAGTACTTGAAACGAAACAAACTCAACGTCAAGAATGTGCACTCAAGATCCCACTAAGGGCGAGGTGCTAACATATGACGGAGTGATTAATTGAAAACTGAAACTAATAGGCGGATAACCAGCCATGAAGCTACAACAATCTAATACATCCGCTGTGGCGGGCATCCACTGAATAGTGGGGATTCACCACTTGAGAGTGGATACAAAGAAATAACAAATTGTTCTCCACACTGGCGGTAAACCATCTAGGGGTAATTAATAAGAAATTAAACAAGTAGTTGCAGCAATAACATTGGTTGGATTAGTACTACTATATCACAACCTTACAATTCAAAAAGACTGCAAATACGAGTATTACAATGATAGAGAAATAAGTCAAGAAGAGAAGAATGAATACTAATGATGTTCCTTTACTCTTCCAATGATAGAATTAAGACCAAAACAGAAATCATATGAATCTGATATAAAAAACAGAGTTTCTGGAATTTCTGATCAGCAAACTGTAATATCATAAAAATGCTCATAACTTCAACAAGTTACCTCCGTTTCGAATGAGATCGAATGCAATGGACAACTGGAAGGTAGGCGACCATGCTAGGGTGAAGAAACAGCAACAAATCTTAGTCATTAATTCCTGGCACACTTCCCAAGGCACTCTAAATGGTACGGCCCTTGAAAGGGGCGATTTGCTTCTTAAAAATCAGAATCTCCAAAATAAAATCTCATACTTGGTGGAAAGGGGCGCCCATGGCAGACAATGACATTTCAAAAGTACCCAGAAGCAAATAAAAATTATTCAAAGAGCTGCAAACATTTTACACTTTCAGCTGTATGTGAACCAGCAACTCAAAACTGGAAATTTCATCAAAAAGACTTCATCTGTTGAGCTCAATCTGCTAGTCTGAATTGAGAAGCAGCAAAGACCAACTAGGTGTTGTACTTCAAACACGAAATTGGTTAATGGCTAGGAGGTAGCATCCTCGAAGCAAAATATTACTTTGTCATTTCGACAGCATAACAGTATGGTAAGCATAATGGATAACCAAAGCTAGAGCAAGGCATTCATTATATAGAAGAGTAGAAGACTCTTCAATTTCCCAAGGAAAGACGCCAAAAGTCACAACATGTCTCTTCAAATTTCCAACAAACAATTAATTGCTCAAGGGTGGCGTCCACTTCACAAGGCAACATAAAAACTTTATTTTTAAATAATAACTTCTTCAAAAAGGCGTCCACTTATTTCCCAAGGCATAAGACTTCATTAATAATTAAAATATAATAACACCTCATGAAGGCGTCCCCCTTCCAAGTCCCTCTTTTAAACACAACTTAAAGTTGTTCTCCTAGGCCAAGGGGTCAACTGCAAATTAAATTAGTAATGCCTTAATTCACCAAAATAAATCCTTTAGAACCCAGACTTGAATTGCATTAAATGTTCCAACTGAAAATGAAAACCTTGAAGACTGATAACTGCATACTGCCCAAAATAGAATTTACTATAAATAGTAAACTCGCAGAAAAGCCATAGAACCTCAAAACTGGAAACCCTAATTTACCTCAAACGAGCCTACAGGCTTCCGGAATAGGCTGATGAATGACAGAACAAATCACTGATGAGAAGGGGACATTACATGCATAAAGAGAAGCAAAGACTTAGGGGGAGTCTATTATGGTAACATCTTTTACCCCTATGAAGTCAAGAATGAGGTATGACAACATGCATCTGCTATTGGGGGTATAACAAGTAAAGAAAAGATTTGTAAATGTCAATTTTTCATTCTAATTTATGCTGATTGAATTGATTATGATAACCTGTATACAAGTCTCATTGTGTTGGTTGTGCATATTGGAGGTGTACATATGTTGTCAAATGTGAAGGTGATTCACCCGCCGCCCTCTCCCCGCCCCCTCTCAATGTCTATCCATACTCCAACAAAAATATCCACCCTAATCAGATATTGGTGTTTATTATCAGCTAAGATCACAGGAACTTCAAGAGTTCGAATTTGGTGATGGAAATGATGAATATTTTTCAGTACTTTTAGGTGTTTTGGTGTGTTTTTGATTGCTTTCAGTTTTGGAGTGATTTTATTCAGTTTTTGGGTGTTTGCAAAAATGGACCTAAACCTGGTTTTTGGCTCATAGCTCAGTTTTGGTTGGAGACATTGTTCTAGGTATTGTTTCCCTGTAAGCCGCTACTCAAGGCAATTCCAAAGAGTATTCATTTGTAATTTTTGAAGCTGTTTTGGAATTTTTAGAGGAGATGGACAGCTCGAGTTGTACTTGGGACGTTGGATTATTGGAGCTTAGAAAGGAGGCTTGGACGTTGGGAAATCAAGGGATTTGCTTACCATTTGCTGGAGGTGTTGTTTGCAACTATCAAAGTCCCTTATTGCTGCTGTAACAACTTATCCAGGTCTGATATAAACATTGTATTATTCTGATATAAAACAGAAAATGGAAATTTATGATGCTTGTTTCAATCTTCAATGAATGGTTTTAGTTTCTAGTGTTTACTTTTCATTGCAACTTCTCTATATGCTATATACTTCTGCAAATGCATTGAAAAACAATCACAAATACATCACTGAACAAGAAAACCAGCAAACAGAAGATTTCAAAAAAAAAACAGGGGTGCTTATTACAATCCCATCCAATATTAAACCCTTTAAGTCTTGGCCTTAAGGTTTTATTTCTGATTTCTTATTTATTTTTCAGATCTAAGACTTTTTGATATTTTGAGATTTATATCAGTTACCCTTTCCCTTGTCATCTCTTGTTCATCCTTTTAGGATTTGTGTATTGAGTTTATGCTTAGGTCTCATCATTATACTCATTTCTTCTGTGTACCATGGGGATGTGTCCCCCCCTAGGATGTGGGAACTTGGAGGGGATGTCCCATCATCTCCTCCAACATTTCAAGGATGTTTCCGGGATGTCTCCTTTTGGGGAGACCTCTAGGGGTGTTGGGACATCCACAAGATATTCAGGGACTCCTAGGAGTCCCTTGAACATTATGAGGATGCCCAAGCACCCCTTGCAGCACAGAGCATAAAGAGTTAATTTTTAAAAAAAATCAAAAAAGAATTTCAAAATCTGTGCCCTAGGCCTTAACCCTAATGGCCTATGGGCCCCACACAAACCTTAAACACTCTAAAAAAAAATACAAATAGCCCTTTAAGCCTCATTCCAACTCACACCAAATTTTCATCAGCAAATTGTAAGAGTGAGAGTGAAAGCATTAGGATTGAGGAAGAGCAAAAGGAAGAGTGACGCCAATTCTCCATTGAATTTAAGGATTCAAATCATTATTCAAGCCTCAAGGTAGGCTTCTAGTTCTTCTATAACTGGTTTTTTTTTTATTTTTTTAATTGGTTTATTTTATTACTAATACTAGTTTACATTGTTCCAAATTTCAATTTTAAATTTTAAATTCATTATTTTAGTTTTGCAAATGAAGAATATAATGACTTGTGATCAAATTTTAATTTTTTTAATTATATAACTGCAAGCTGCAATATTTTATTTTTTAATTTTTAGATGTTCAAATTTTTCATTTTGTCAAATTAGGATTATAACTTTTGTGTATTCTCTACTTCTACGCTTCATGCATCCTAAAGTAAGAAAAAAAAAATGAAAACAAAGGTTAAAAACAAGAATTTATATTTGTGTATCCTCTACTTCTACGCTTTGTGCGACCTAAAGTAAGAAAAACAAAAAGAAAACCCCTATGTCTTAATCCCTTGCATTATGCATAGACTAAATTTTAAACATAATTTTATATCATTTATTGCAGTGTAACTATGAATATGAGTTCTCACAGCATGAGTGAGGATGAGGTTGAGCCTCAACAAATTGAAAAAGTTAAGACTGAATTGGATTATGCACCTAATGAAAGTATAGAAGCCAAGAGGGATGAAGCCACTAGTTCCATTGGGAATGCAAATGTTAGTTGCCCTTCCAAAATACTACAAAAAAATATGCTAAGGGTCCCTTTGATCCTAAGTCCCCTCTAAGACAATTTGCAACAAAGTTACAAATAAAGCCTAGGGCATCTGGGTGCACTAGGTTGTGGAAGTGCCACTTTTGTAAGCTTGAATTTCAAGGCAGCGTTACTAGAGTTAATGTCCACCTCCTTCTTATTCAAGGCAAAGGTGTAGATATATGTGAGAAGTTGGCACAAAAACTCAACTATAAGACTTTCATGGTGCACAAAATTTTCATAATGTTTTAAAAGGCAAAAAAATGCTTATAAAGTCAAACAAAATTGTTTGAGTGTTTAATCCATGTTTTTCACGTGCTACATGAGTCGAGGGATCATATTTGCTGAGTACCTAGCATGTACTCATGGAAAATTGTCAAAATCTCACCAAAAAACTTTACAAATTAACTCTAGAAAAACTCACTATCAAAGTCAAGGTGAAGAAAAAAATTTAAGAAAAATGTCAAAAATGTGACGAGTTCTCTGCAAGTTTGCTCAGACCCATCCAAATCCTCCCCGAGTTCACCTAGGTTTGTCCTAGATGAACCCAACTATCCATGGTCATGCCCTATTGGAATCAATAAAGGAACCGGACCTAGATCTGGCCAATCACTAGGCAAATCGGGTAACATAGCCGAAAACACAAACATTTGATGACATAATGAAACTAAACATTATCAGATTTTAAGGTTTCAATTTCCACCAAAAATGCACCTTATTTCTCCATCTACATTAAAAAATCAATTTCTTATATCTCTAATTACAAAAAAAACCACACCATTACATCCAAAAATTACAAAATCTCTTATTTTTCCTTAATTTGATTTTCTCAATTCAACACTATTTAGTATTTACCCATAATAATTTTTAGGTATTGAACTAATGTTCTCCCACACAAGTGAATGTATTATAAAATTGTCACTCCAATCATGCTATATCCAAGAACATGACAAGCAATCTAAAATGTTGCAAATAATCTACTAAAAAAAATGCTCCAATTCTAAATTCTATCTCCTTTACAAAAGTTGGAAACAATATCAAATATTTCCGTTCTCCTTGCTTGATATTAGCTATGACTCTGTTTATAAACACTCTCAACCAAGTACCATCCAAAAGTCATTTTTAAACATTTAAAAACAAAAATGAAATTACCATATCAGATTTTTACTTGCTAGTGCGCTGCATTCTACCAATATGTTGTGGTCAATTGCCTTCCCTCCATGTGATGTATATGCTTGCACATAATTCTGTAGGATGCAACACATAATAAATTTAAATTGCAATTTCATTTGTCTTCATCACCGCAGCTAGCAAAATAGTATGTCTAGCAAGAATGCTCTGCATGCATCTTCCAGTTATTTCCTCTCTGCTGCTTCTTTTTTAGTTGGTTTACATTATTTATATAACATTTTAGTCATCATGTTAACCACAATCAAAACTGCCAAAATAAATCTCACACTCGCTTCAATGACCCCTTCCTGTTAAGTTAACCCTAGCAACAGACTCCAGTTGCAAGAGGTTTCAAGTACAGACATTTAAATAAACATGTAGGAAGATTTTGGAAACTGTTGTTGGATAAAACAACCAAAGTTTAGATATCTGAAAATGCCTTTCATGAATGCCAAAAGGATAGGAGAAACAAATTTAACAGATCACTTCCTGTCTGCAGTCCTTTTGAAATGTGTAATAATCAATATTCTCAATCTATAAATCAGGAACCTTTAGACATATTAAAAACAGCAATATTTGTATGTACCTCTACATATACAAGATATCTTGCTGTGCTCAAAACTGAATTGGAGGTATTTTCGACCAAAATTAAGTGGCAGAGACAATCTACAATCCACAGGCAAACAAATCAATGTTCTTGCATATCACACACACATCAAGGAAGAAGAATAAGCTATAAAATACATCCTATATGCTGCTACTCATGTCTCCCTTCCTGAAAATCATACCCGGTCAGTCTTCATCAAATTTGAGACTGCTGGCTGTAGTAACCCCTAGCAGAATATCTTGCAATTTTTACAATGTATGATGTACAAGTGTTGCGTCAAACACTTTGCCAATAATCAAACAAGAGGTATTCCTGAGTGTGAACACTGTGAGTTGCTGCTACTAAAATTATAAACCATAAATCCATCACAAATTCATAACTTTGTTCATATAAATCATATGGGCATTTTGTCAAACAGTTTGCAGCCAATAGAGTTTCAACTGATTTTCAGTTTCACAAATAATTACCATAAAATAAATTCTCACAACTCCAATTACACAAAACAATTTTCTTTTACCAAAGTTACTGAATGATGAATATTGCAGCTTCAAAAGACATTTTCATATGCTGCTGTTGTAAACAAAGATATTCAGAAATACCAACCAGACTTTGCTTACATTCATGAAATTACAAATAATCTTGTTTCTTCATTTTTGCTGACCTCACATAAGCTGATTACCAATCCATATCAGCTTTGACCATCCTTGAATTTGTTTAGCACCTCAAATCATGGTACACCAGGCTTTGTATATGCTAGTATTTCCTTTTTCAAGGGCTGTGTTGACCATGTTAATTTCTTTATGTGCTGGGTTGAACTTGATGAAGGTTACGTTGGAAAGCAATAAGGTTTATATGCCTTCTCAATGCATCGCCCTCCTTTGCTATTCACTATATGGTATGACACTCTTTTGGGGAGACAATATAAGGTGCAGCTGGAAATACTCAGCAATAGTAAAATATATATAATTTTTAATTCATTTTTTCAGTTGCACACACGTCACTATAATTTTCTGCTCTTTTCACTTGCACACACAACACAACAATTTTTGCTGATATTTCACTCTTGCACACACTGCACACAAATTTATTATTTGCTTGTAAATTAAGTAACTTTGTACCAGCACACTAACAACCTGTAAAACCCGAATAAATAAATCGTTCTACTCCAAACCCTTATTTGCAAATATTCAGCACAAAGGCAACTTTTGTATGAAATTGCTCCAATGAAATTTGAGGGTTTTCATCCCCAAATCCCAAATCTTTAGCACGCCGTCGATCCCTAGCTGGAATTGCACAACCTTCTAGGCTTTCGTCCATAAGGAAACCATTGGGGTTTTCGTCCCTCCGATGAGAATGCTGGCCACAGGCCCAAATCTCCAATAGAGAAATAAACAATATCAAAAATAATGCAAATGAGCTCACAAAACTCCTTTTATACCAATTTTGGAAGCTTTTCTAAAATAATATAAAATCAGTTTATAAATTAAATACACCTTATTACTCCAAAAAAGTGATTATATTATTATTTAAACATTTCCAACACCAAAAATACTTTATCGGCGACCAACATTTAAAACTTTCAATTTTCATTCCAATGAGCTATTATACTAAGGTGCCCATTAAATTATATTGATAAAATTAGCAACATTAGTAAAAATAATTAAATTATAGCTCATTAATACATCTGATTTGCAGAAACTGTTGAAAAGCATCGGAGTCAAAAACTAACTGCACTAGAGTGATACCAATAATAAATAATGAGAATCAAACCTGACTGGGTGACTTACTATAAATATGTGCTCTCTCCAAGAATCTTGAAGAACACACCAAAAGCCAGAAATAACTTTGAAAAGTGCCATCTGAGTCCCTTAGATCATCTAAGCTCACTGGTAACATCAAATAACCCCTCTGATAAGGCTAACAAACACTGAGAGGATTGAAGTTAACTGTAGTGCAAGAGAACCCAAAAATGGGGTGTTGATGTTATTGCAGCTTCTGGCTTCATACTTCCTTAATTATTTGTGATTATTTAATGGCAACATATCTCTAAGATGGCCGACCTCCTTTGTAATTATTATATATTATTTGTAATTATTTTTATGGTGGCCGACCTTGTCCTTGAAAAGGTGCAACCCCTCTAAGCAACTTGTATATATAGAAGGTCACTTTCTCTCATTTGTGCATCAAGAAAAGTTCGATCTCCTTCTCTATTAAGTGCAAGTTCTTCAAGAAGAGTAGTGCAAATTCATATAGGAGCAGATTGTGAGTCTATTCAAGTGCAGAGTGAAGGGCAGATTATTAGCGTGTGTTACAGCCATTGCTGGTGCTGTTTATTGGCCTTGTGTGTGGCCTCATTGTAAAGAGACTTGTTGTCATTACTTATATATATAAGAGATATATTTGTTGCTGGGTTTTCTCCCTCAAGAGGAGGGTTTTCCTAGGGTATCTGCTGTGTTATTGTGTCTGATTTTGAATTAATTTTCTGTGCATTAAATCTGATTATAAAACTAACACGGGGGACATTACACTAGCCCTCCATCTCCACAGTATGTGCAACAAACAACAGGAAATTACACTCACAAGAATATGTTACAGAAGTGTTGTACACTCTAATACCATATCGAAAATGGTAGAACAACAAAACTGAAACAGCACAGAAACTACACCATGATTCACAAATAATAAAATGTTGTATGATATTATGATTTCTTGGTAACTGCTTTTTCATTCATTACAATATGGAATTTATAAATCCTTTGCAAATTTCCAACTACCAAAACCACCCGACAATATAACTAATAACATTATTTATTTATTAACAAACATTTATTTCTAATATACTAATATTTATCTATTTAATACTAACTTACTACAAAGATGTAATATGAAGTCCAACAACCTATTGGTCAAGGGCATAAACAACTTTAAGTCAATTAAGTCCATGAATGTCCTACCAGTCAAGGGAATTTTTGAAGGCCATCAATCTGCTCTTTGATTGGTCAAGCGCCTAAAGGCCCTTATATTAGGGACCGTTAGATGGCATGCATTATTTCAAGGTTTCAAACTTCCAAAGATGTTCTTATTCCATAGCTGTAGCCAATCACTTCCAATTCAACGTCGTCCAAAGTAAATTCATCGCCAACTCGAATGCATTGCCAACTGGGGACTACTCAGCTAGAATTGATTATGCTATTCTAGCCTCCTCAGGGGTAGAAGGTCCAAGTCTGCCAATCCATTTGTGTTGGAATAAGGCTTGTCTTCCCAAAGCAGGTATTTTTACCTGGGCAACTGCTCAGGGCCGGGTTCTCACAGGAGATAGATTTTCCAAATTGGGCTACTATTGTCCATCTAGATGCCCTTTATGCCACGAAGCAGAAGAGATTGTAGATCATTTGTTTTTGAATTGCCAGTTTACGCAAGGAATATGGTAGTGGTTATGTTCAAAACTCCAATGGAAAATAGCTCTGCCTAATAAATTGATAGATTTGTTAAAGGCATGGCCCTCTCCTTTGAAGAACTCAATTTTTGGTGATTTATGGGTGTCAAGCCCGTCGATGATTTTATGGGAAGTTTGGAAGGAGCGGAACAAGCGCATCTTCCAGGACAAGGAGTTGCCAATTCCCAGGTTGTAGTGTAAAATTGAGGTTTGTTTAGTGGAACTCTTCAATGCTAGATTAGAAGAGTTGAATCCAAAGAGAGGCAATTTCTCAGCTTGGGGTTCCTGGATTTTAAAGAATTGGTTTGGAATAAAAGCTCCCACCTGTGGGGGTTCGGGGGGGGGCTGCATGATTGGAAGAGTGTAGTAAAGTGGTTTGGTCTCCACCTAATCCGGGCTAGGTAAAATTGAACTTTGATAGGGCTTCTAAGGGCAACCCTAGTCCTTCGGGTATGGGTTGTATTGTAAGAGATTGTAAAGTAGAGGTCTTGGGGAAATTAGCGAAATCTCTCCCGGAAGGCACGAACAATGCTGCTGAATTCTAGCTCTCATTCTTGGTTTGGATCTTTGTAAGGAATTGGGGGTGAGGAGAGTAGTAATTAAAGGGGATTCCACTCTTGTGATCAACGCATTGAGGTCCAAACAAATTCCAAATTAGAAGTCAGGGGAGAAGTTGGATGCGGCTTTGGGTCTGATTGGTAGGTTCAAGCAAGTAATTGTTAATGTTAGTAGCTTCGAGTGTCACTTCCAGCCACATCTTGAACAAATAAATTTCATATAGCCTTATCGGCTATTCAATTTATTGAAGCCAATGTTAACTAAAGAGGCGCTTCACTTGAGAACAAAATAATATTTTATTATCGTTAAATAATTATTGTTGAGGCCGACTTCTTATTCGCCACCCTTGAGGAGTTATGATCTTTCATTTTGAGGCCAACTTCATCTTCTTGAAAGGACGCGATCTCTCTCTCCCTCTTGTATATATTAGTTGCTCATTTGGAGAGATTAATATATACATTCATTCCGCATTGTTCCACAGTTCGAGTTCACTCAAGTGCGATTCATTCAAGATCAGATCGAAGTCTCAAGGAGGCCAAATTATTGTCTTCTTGGAGGGTGATATTATCATCAAGATATTGCATTGAGTTGGTGTTGTTGTTTGGCCTTGTAATTGGCCTCATTGTAAAGAACATTGTTGATTCATATTCAATATATAAGTGATATATTGTTGCTGGGTTTTTCTCCCTCAAGTGGAGGGTTTTCCCAAGGTATATGATGTGTCTATTTGTTTGAATTTAAATTAAAATCTGATTAACTTTTGATCATCAAACTAACATGGTATCAAAGCGGGTTTAGAAATGACCTGATCAAATTAGGCAAAGCAGATTGAGGAGGATGTGTACCATGTTTGGATGGGAACTTGAGCATGGTCGACTTGGGGCTGTAGTTCTTATGCTGGGCGCCTAATGAGATTATCGGGCCTGAATATTCAATTCTCTGTTTGCAAATTAAGGAGCCAATTCTTGGAGTTTCCACCAAATATTTCTAAGATTTGCATCGCTATCATTCTTTAACGAAGACATTTTAGGAGGCGGAGGGAACTCAAAAAGAACCGACGCATTGAGTGGATTGACGCATATGACTAGTTGTCTAAGCATTTAATTGAGACACTGGTATGTGATAATTGTGGCATCATTGGTTAATTTGAATCGATAAGATTGAAGTCGATGTGGCAAATGAACAAAGCATATGATATTGGTGATGTGGCAAAAGTTTTTCTTTAAGCGGCCAAGTTATTAATTAATAAAAGGAATCGATACCTTAAGCTGTCAGGAGCAACTTTCTCTAAAGGCCAAATTAATCAAGAAGTTGTTTCCATATTTAGAAGTCGCCATTATCGAGACCACTTCAGCATACACCGGCTCTATCATTATATCAAGGATATCTGTGTCGAGTATTGAATCGATCTATGAAGGATTCAATATAATTACTAAGTGTATGTTGTCATTCGGTGTTGGCTGTGCCTAAAAGAAGCCATTACTATCTGAATGGAAAGATTAACGGCAATAATCTGAAGTCTGTCTCTTGGACGCTATGTGTACTCTAGGCGATTTGTATTGCCGTGCGTATTCATGACTGAAGCCATCGGTTGCTTCAGGCATTTTCTCATATTCTATCTGACAAGTCGTGGCTATCATCATTCTTCTATCACCGTTGAATGATTGTATATTCATCCATAGCTGATATATGTATTGAATCAGCTGTGCGGAAGTCATCACTGGGATATTATATTCTTGGAGTTGCTTACTGGAGTGGCCAGCATGACTCTGAAGCTGCAGGTCGTGGTCATATTTGCTTAGTGCAGTCTCCCAAGACAAACGTCGAAATAAGATTTGAATGGTCTTCAGACCACATTCAAATATTAAGGAAATCACTCCATCATGCTGTCAGGTCTACGTAAAGAAGAATAAGTCAGCAAATCTTAGCGTATGTTTCGGTGGAGGAAAGGCTATGAGAAATCAATACTGGAGGTGTCGCCTAGCTTCTAGGAGTTATTCACTAAGGATATGAGTCCTGAAAGTGGCATCTGTTTTCATATTACTCTTGCATCATTTTCGGCAATCCAGAGAAGGGGGATTTGCCTCTAATTACAATGATGTTTATCGGACCAGATAAAGAGAGAACACCTATTCAGTATTGATGTGATTTCACCATATAATATGAGATTTGGGAAGCTTTGGTGCCTTGGTTATTATCTATGTTTGGAGATGATCTATGGGTCACTACAAACTCTGAGATGTGGTTCCTATGATAGGTGCAAAATCAAGGATGGCAACACTAAAGGTGGCAAAGATGAGACATAGCCACAGATCCAGCTCTATGGTGTACCATCAATTAAGAGATAAGTATTTCATGTTTTGATTAATGTTCATGAATCTTTTATGTGTTTTTTAATCCATGCTATAACATTGGGATAGTGAATCTTGTATGCTTCTAGCTTGGGTATTTCTCCTTGGGATGGTTTTATAAACTATTAGTAATCTCTCTAAAATGCTTCCAGGACGGATCAAGGAGCAAGAAGGTGATGAGAGATTGCTTAGTGAGGCATCCTGTGAGGAAGTCATGCCGACTGGAGATATGATCAAGCATGGAGTCTTAGCTTACAACCTTGGGACTGAGTTGGTGGCTGGAGACATCTCTCGAAGATGAAGAACATATTCAGGTTGTCATTGTGATCAGTTACTTTGAAGAGGGAGTTAAAATCCGAGGATTCAAGGCTCGAGTTGAGAGCATGACCGGGAAAAGGATAGAGGTCCTGAGATCTATCAATGATGGGATTTCACTTCCAGAGGATTTCTTTGCAATCTTTGAGGCAGGGATCAAGAGGGAGTTTTGTGACTTACTAAGAAGTTAAGGTGTCAACTATGTGGGTTGCAGTATTGCAAGGATAGGTGCTAAAATCCTTGGAGGACCTCTTCAGCTGCTAAGAACAGAATTGCACAAGATAGTCAATCTGGATTTGATATTGGTAGCTCTACAAACCTATTCAGATTAGAGTGATCTGGGATGAGGTCAAAGAGGACTGTCCTGAATTCTCTTCAAAGGGCGCAGGAAAACCTTTTCTCAAGGCAATTGTTGCAGGCAATCTTGGACGAGGAGGTCAGAAGTTTGATGCAAGTTCTTGGAGCTTCAAGGGAAAGTATACCTTAGACATCTTGAAGAGATTTTGGATGATGGATTGCAAATCCATATCTACACCGATGGAAACCAATTTGCAGAAGTTAAAAGAGTCTGCAGCTATTTCAGATTTGGTGGATCCTACTATGTATAGGCAGTTGATTGGATCTTTGATGTATCTAGTTAATACTAGACCAGATATTTGCTATGCAGTGAGTGCACTTAGTCAGTTCATGTGTGAACCAAGGCAAATACATCTAGTTGCAGCGAAACATATCCTGAGATACTTGCGAGGCATAGTTGGATATGACTTGAGATACTCTTCCAATGTGGACCTAAAGCTGCAAGGATATTTTGATTTTGATTGGGCAGGGTGTGTAGCTGATCGGAAGAGCACCTCTGGATGTTGCTTCAGTTTGGGGTCTACGATTATCTCCTAGTGTAGCAGGAAGCAGTCTTCAATGGCACTAAGCACCACAGAGGCCGAGTATATTGCAGCTAGTGTGGCAGCTCGAGAAGCAGTGTGGCTTCGGAAGCTCCTTGCAGAATTGTTTGGACAATCATTGGAGCCGACTATCATTCATTATGATAATCAAAGCTGTGTGAAGCTTTCTCTCAACCCTGTGTTTCATGACAGAACAAAACATGTTGAGATCAAATATCACTATATCAGAGATATGGTATTGAGGAAAGCTATCCAGTTGAAGTACATTAACACTGATGAGCAGATGGCTGATATTCTCACCAAGCCTCTCTCCAGAGTAAAGTTTGTGCACTTTCGAGACAAGCTTGGAATTGTGGAGAATGAAGCCCTAGCTGAGAGGGAGACTCAGCATCAATGATCTTCTATGATTTGCTTTAATGCATTTTTCTTTGTGAGAGAAATTTGAGGTGAAAGCCCTTGTTTAATGCATCTTTCTCTGTGAGAGAAATTTGAGGTGTAGAGGTGAAAGCCCTTGTTTAATGCATCTTTCTTTGTGAGAGAAATTTGAGGTGTAAGCCCTTGTTTAATGCATCTTTCTCTGTGAGAGAAATTTGACGTGTAAGCCCTTGTTAATGCATCTTTCTCTGTGAGAGAAATTTGAGGTGAAAGCCCTTGTTTCCACCCTCTGGGAGTAGTCATGGTGGATGTCATGTTGAGTGACTACATGACAACATCACATTGAGAGACTCCGTGATAATTTCCTTGTACTTGTGTTTATCCATTCTCTAGGAGTAGCCATGGTGGACGTCATGATGAGATGACGACATCACGTTGAGTGATTCTGTGATGGGCACTTGTGCACATATACTTAGCCATACATGGGAGTAGCCATGATGGTTGATATCACGTTGAGTGACTCCATGATGAGTTCTTTCCACATATGGGTGTAGCCATTGTGGATGTCATGTTGAGAGATTCCATGACATTGGTTAGCTGGAAGTATTCCTCCCTAGCTGAGAGGGAGTGTTAATGTTAGCAGCTTCGAGTGTCACTTCCAGCCACGTCTTGAAGAAATAAATTTCATATAGCCTTATCGGCTATTCAATTTATTGAAGCCAATGTTAACTGAAGAGGCGCTTTACTTGAGAACAAAATAATATTTTATTATTGTTAAATAATTATTGTTGAGGCCGACTTCTTATTCGCCACCCTTGAGGAGTTATGATCTTTCATTTTGAGGCCGACTTCATCTTCTTGAAGGACGCGATCTCTCTCTCCCTCTTGTATATATTAGAGTTGCTCATTTGGAGAGATTAATATATACATTCATTCCGCATTGTTCCACAGTTCGAATTCACTCAAGTGTGATTCATTCAAGATCAGATCAAAGTCTCAAGGAGGCCGAATTATTGTCTTCTTGAAGGGCGATATTATCATCAAGATATTGCATTGAGTTGGTGTTGTTGTTTGGCCTTGTAATCGGCCTCATTGTAAAGAAAATTGTTGATTCATATTCAATATATAAGTGATATATTGTTGTTGGGTTTTTCTCCCTCAAGTGGAGGGTTTTCCTAGGGTATACGCTGTGTTTATTTGTTTGAATTTAAATTAAAATCTGCTTATTAACTTCTAATCATAAAACTAACAGTAATGTTTAATCATATTCTAAGGGAAGGAAACTCAGAGGCAGATCTTCTTTCTAATATGGGTGTAGTTGGTCCCGACATCAAAGAAACAGGTATGGTCAGGGTCTAAATTCTGTGGGGGGTAGGGTGGGCGTCCCTCCAGACTGGCGGAGGGGACGTGGCAGTTGAGGCCACGGTGGCAAGGTTGAAGGACATTAGGAGGACGAAGTTGGTCATACACCCTGGCAAGCAATTGAATGGAGGTCTTGTCGCAGCTGTACGGGAGCTAGCTGGAGGTAGCATTGGCTCCTTTTCCTATGTTTAGAGTGTAGTGCTCA
The DNA here is from genome assembly GCA_007258455.2 of Sequoia sempervirens. Taxonomy (NCBI): domain Eukaryota; kingdom Viridiplantae; phylum Streptophyta; class Pinopsida; order Cupressales; family Cupressaceae; genus Sequoia; species Sequoia sempervirens. The sequence continues at coordinate 45,590 of VDFB02264911.1, forward strand.
TATCTCGTAAGGGATTTAATCCCTACGGCAAGGACATCTAGCACATTTGAAGGAGGCTCATTTGTTTTGGGTGACGGCAGCCTTGTGAATGGTGACTAGTACTTATCGAAGGCTCGCCTCAAGGCCAGTGCAAGGTTAATTTTCTTTTTTCTCTTTTTGTTCGCGAGTGGTGGCCATTTGCTTCCTCTTGATTACATGTGGGTAGTGCAAGGGTGTCGATGGCAAAGCGTTTGAGATTTGTTGTTGAGGTTTCAGTGGATGGTTTGGTGAGATTTGGCGCAAATACTCCGGTTTCATTGTAGTCGAAGGCGCGGCAGACTTCCTTCAAGGAAATCACAGGCCAAAGGTTGAAGTGCATTCCGATCAACAATGATCCCTTGATCATGGTGGCTATTAAGTTGATTTTGGGCTTCGGGCATTTGGAAAACAAGTTGTATGGGAGGGATAATTTGCACATTTTCTAGCTTCCCTCCTGGACAATCAAGTTTCTAAGGTAGAGGTGAAGGTGCTGCTAGTGAAGATATTTAGGAAAGATTTGATGGAGGGGGTGGATGAGGTTTTGCGAGCAGTGGTTGAGGGTAAGGGTATTCCAAGGCCCTGTGATTTGGAGCTTCTTCGATGCTCGAACGAGGCTGTGAAGATATATCCTTTTCTACTAGATTTGTGTGGTCCAGCCCTCATGCGGCATCGGATGTTATTGGCAGTGGCTGTGGAGTATTTGAAGAAATTTTTCGAGTTGTTGGCAGCTGGTGGCGTTGAATGGGTAAAGGATTTTGAGGCCTTTGCAAAGGCCAATGGTTTTCTGTGAGTCTGGCTTTGGGTAGGTTTTTCCCTATGTAGGATTTTTTGTTTATTGTCTCTGTTGAGTTGCGGGTGGTGCCCTGATTGCGTTGTTGGCATTCAAGTGGCCTTTTTGCTCTGCTTAGCGGATGGTCAGGTGTAGTTGTGGGGTTGGTTGGGCTGGTAGATTTCCTGTAAGGTGGATTCCGGGGATGGGAATTTTGGCATGGTGGCTCTCTGTATTTTTTGGTGGTTGAATTCGGGTTTCCCTGCGTAGCATACACTTGTAGCTTTTTATTAATATTAATATAATACTCATCTTGTGTATCAAAAAAAAAACATGAGCTCTATATTCAGCCATAACAAAGTAAAGCATGAATATCATGTAATCATGTAAATTTCAATATGGAATTTGTGAGCTCCACATTGCCTATCAATTAATAGCTGTGACTAACAAATAAATATTTGTGCAATGTGCAATTGGCTATAAGCCTCTATGCAATAATATAGGGATACTTGTGTCAACAACACAAGAGTTCAACCAACAACTAGATGCCACAAGCTCGTGTGACTAGAACATTTCTGTTAAGCCTTACTATAACATAAATACTCCAACTTTGTACTTCCCTTCTTACAAACTCTCCAAGACCATGGTCATAAAGAGTCAAAAATCTATTGCTAGTGATGAGATACATACATAGACACATCCAGACTGGCCATCAAATAACTGAAAATTATGTTGAAAAAGGAGAATTAACTGATATTTGTAATTGACAAAAACAAAATATAATTGCAGAAATGAGGAAAAGGATCGTTGAAAATAATCTCATAGATTTTAAAACCCAGAATGGGCTAGCTACAGCAGATGTACAAGAGAATAGCTAGCTACAACAGCACGTTAAAAGATCAAAACCCAGGTATAAACCGCTACCAATTACCTGGTAGGACAAGCATCAACCTGCTGTGAATGTGCAAAATTATCATGAGCTGTATCATGCAGCTCACCAAGCTGTCAAATGAGTAGTTACTTTGTTTCTTTCCTTACAACAGCCCACAGATGTATTTAGGATTTGAGTATTTGAGTGCACTTGGATTCCTGTGTTGAGATGCCTAGAAGTATTCTTCCTCCTATTCATGGCATATCTGGGAAACCGTGTTGTAAATGACCATTTAGAAGAAACTTATATATCCTCAAGGATCTTCAAAGCCCTTCTGATCCTTGAATTGAGGATACATGTGAGCTACTTTGTTTCGCTACCTTTTTTTAGGTGCTTCATTCCTATTGGATCCCCTAAGATGGGTGATCTATTATTTTTCAAAAGTAGTTAAAAGCATAAAACTAGCTGCAACTTTAATAAATAATCACAATACTTCTTCTGCCGGACTGCTTAAACAACTGTCTAGTGTGGCCATTATGGAAGCAGAGATTAACTATTGATTGCATCAGAAAAAAGGTCACCAAGTTGTAAGGGTGCTAAGGAGGAAGAAACCTAAACAGGATCACTATGGCAATCTCCTTATAGATAATTCTTACTATCAATGTCCTATTAACTTAATCATGCAATACCATAATTGGAAAACCTACTAAATTCAAACTATACTTGCAATATTATATCAAGTAATATGTGATGAAGAACACCTAATTTGCTACACAATCCCATGCAATTTTGGATATTTTAAATATTAATCATTCAACCCAACCTTGACATGTCTAATCAACATACTGCCCACTAGTTAAACAACCAAAAATAATGCCCATCTAATACCTAGTAAGGATGATTAAGCGTAAAAATGGTTAACTGAAAAGTCTCCAATATTAAGCAACATTATATTGTAATACAGAATAGATAAAATTACATACCCAGGTCATTCATCAAATCTGCCACCAAACGCCACATTTTTGCATTGCTATCAAGATTCGAACCCTGATTGTCCAAACAAATAAACCAAATCATTCATCAGCAGTAAAAAATAGACGAATAGAATGAGCTCAAAAAGATAAAATGCAATTTCAAAAACTTGTAATAAGGAAAATGCAACTTATTAAAAAGAAGCAAGGCTTTATAGATTCAGTTTTCAGAACTAGTTCCAATGTTGTCTAGAAGGAAATACATAACTTTTCCAGAGCCAATAAGAGCTTTGAATCAATTAGATCAACATTATCACCCCTTTCTTCATGCCAAGGAATAAAATGAATACCTCAAGCATCCAAACTATGCTATAAATATTATTTGTGCACATGATGTGATTCTATGCACTTGTACAACAAGACAATAGACAAATGAGAAGTCAAACTCCTAAATGCAAAAATGTCAATTTCAATGGAGTTAAAATTTTAATCACCAAAAGAGATCAGAAAAATGAATAGAGTAGAATAGCAATGGTATTACAAATAGAAAAGTTTAATTGACTAATGGCAAAATTCGAGTGTATTTTCTTATATCACAACCAAACCATTTTTCCAAAAGGATGAAGGAGGCTATGAAATTATATGCTATAAAAATGGTGAGTCTTAGACGCCATAGTTCAACTTGAAGTTGCCATACAAAGTGATCTGAATTGGTTAAATTGTGTTGAGAAACCAGGTAAACAGCACAATAGAAACATTAACCTTAGTGATCAAATATGATTAAGAACACAGTGATAAATCATAAAATGGAATAACAAGAGGAGCAATGAAAATATGCAAACCACAATAACACTGATATGCATGGACAGAACCCTTTTGGGTATCCCCACCACCAAAGAGAGAACAAATCTGTATTAATTCAAAGAATAGAGTACATCAACACATCAACTTCTCCCTTTAGTCCAACAACATTCCACAACAGTAACCTTCTAACTCTAAGCTACATAATGCAACCTTCATGCCAAGCCCTCAATATATAGAGTTAAGGAGGCCTAGAAAACCACTAGGAAACAATACCATGGCAAAAAATTTCACAACAAACTACATGAGAGTGGCCTCCAAAATAGAAATTCACTCCCCACACGAGCATCCTTGACCAAAGTGACTATAATGTGCAATTGTAACTCCCAAGCACTCTCCCATGAAGCATCAATTACACATCACCCACTAAATAAGGAAGATGGTCCACCATCTCTCAAGTTTGACCTTTTCAAAGTAACTTCCTATTCAATGTCCTCTTGCAAAAATATTCCCATGTCACCAAAGAATAATAAATAAATAATTATGTTCCCACCCTCACATGGGTGTCACATTTTTCCCACTCCATGGTTCTTGAAGATACATTAATTATTGACCATCTACAAAGATTAAATGACCATCTATGAACAACTAATTACAACATAACCTTAGGATTTACAAGGTGAATAGCACACCCAATCCTAGAATTCTCCCATTTGATATTTACATTACCAAAACATAATAGGAACACAAAATGAAGCAAGTGCTAAGCAGTGAAAGACCCATAGCCTCCTTGCACCAACATAACTTATTTGTTCTCAGTGGCTTAGTAAGAAAATCTACAACTTTCTCCAAAGAAACCTTCTATATTTGGACCTGCTCATCCTTAACCATCTTGCCAACAAAGTGATATTGAATCGATATGCTTAGTATGAGCATGGTACATTGAATTCTTTGTCAAATAGATAGCAATCTAACTGTCACAACTAGTCCTCATTTTCTTGCACACAAAGACAATATCTGAATAAAATCTTTGTAATCATATTGCTTCCTTACAAGCACATGTTGCAACCATGTACTTTGCTTCTATAGTGAAAAGAGCAACCATGGGCTGCCACTTACTCATCTAGCTAACAACACTTCCAAACAAAATGAACACATAACCACTAGTTGACGTATTCCCATCCAAATCTCCAACCCAATCTGCATCAAAAAAGCCATGTATATCCAATAACTTACCCACATCATCAGTCCCATGACAACAAAGGTAATAATCAAAAGTTTCAAGCAAATATCTAAACACCCTTTTCACATAGGTCTAATGCTCCCTACCAAGGTTGGACATAAACCTACTAAGAACTATTGCTTGGACAATATTTGATCTAGTACAAACTATAGCATACATCAGGCTTCCTACAACATAAGGAACATTATACATATCGTTAAAAATATCACCAAATTTAGGACATTGTTCCAAAGAAATCCTAGTGCCAACAAGTAAAGGAATACTCACTAGCTTATAATCTTGCATATCAAATCTCTACAAAATAGTGTTAACATACTTTATTTGATTGAGCCAAAGCTTTCTATTAACCTAATCCTTGTTAATTTCCATAACCAAAATGTATTTTGTAGCCCCTAAATCTTTCATGTCAAAGCATCCAAAAGTTAATTTTTAAGTTTCCTAACCATCCCCTTATTGTTTTCAATGAACAACATGTCATCAACATATAAAACAAAGATTAACAAATGATCATTAACCAATTTAAATTAATTACAATGATCTGCATTACTTCTTACAAAACCAAGTTCTAAGGCAAAGGCATCAAATTTTTTAACCACATTGCAGGTGATTGATTCAAATCATACAATGATCTTTTTCACCTATTAACCAAATTTTCCTTCCCTTTTACCACAAAATTGTCAAATTGTTTCATATAAATCTCATCTTTAGGATCCCCATGCAAGAAAGCAATTGTAACATCCATTTACTCTACTCTTAAATCATAAGCAATGCCAAAAGAAAATAGGAATATAATAAAAGTCAATTCAATAATAGGAGAGAATTTCACCAAAGTATATTCCCTCAACCCAAGAATAACCTTTAAGAAACATACAAAGGCAAGTTTTGATTGCTCAAGCCTAGAGTCATTAATGAAGTATGTCCCCAAGCCTGTTACATTGAGATGGGTAGGAAGAAAGGAATTGGTAAGTCAAAAAATTAGCAAGGTGCAACCCCATGTAGAAAGGAAATCCATGGTAAAGTAAGAAAAATACATTGTTCCATGGGGACACATCCCCCCAAAAATGAGACATTTTGGAGACAAGTACGTCCCCAACTCGAGGATGGGGATGAAAAATTGTAATAACCCCCTCTGATCTGAGTTTGTTTTAAATGTTTTCTTTTCTCTGAATTTTGGGGTTTTGCTAGGAAATACAGGAAATGCAAAATAATTGCAGAACTGACAAACTCAAACAAATATATTAAACTATCGACTCAGATTTTTATTAAAGCTTGGGAAATACACAATAATCATACCTGGAAACCAATAACATATAATGCAGGTCTGAAAATGATTTTGATCAGCAAACTGTGCACCTCCAAACTGGACGCCACTCCTAATAGCCACCAAAACCCACCTCCAAATTGTTGAACATTTATTGCTCTGCCCTAGGTGCCTGCAAATGTAATGAAATATAGCCCAAACCCTAGGCATCTGGATCCTAAGATTCACATGCCCTTGGCTGTAGCTTGTACGACCAGCAATGAAATGTATGGCCCTACTGAAACCACATGCGCCAGCCTTTGTTGGAATGATCAGCAATAATAATCAGCAAATAACTCTCTCATCTGCAATAAACTCTTCTGAAAATTCTGAAATACTTGATCTCTTCAACCAATGAAGCTCAGATAATAACCTCTGGATGAGATTATTCATTCTAATGCCCTTGGGTGATCTTTCACACCTATAGACATTGTTCTCTCTGAAAGTTTTTGTCCTCAAAAAGCTTCAATCTTCAAAACCAGCAAACCCTTGCTCAGTTTCTCCAATTTGCACAAGTTTTAATAAAATGATCAAAGATACTGAAAAAGCAAATGCTTTTTGCTTTTTATACTCTCCAAATCCCCACTTGGCCAAAATCATTAAATAAAATATTTGTTTTGATGCTTTTAATACTTTTGGCTTTTTAATATACTAATTAATAAAGCATCATTTAAATTGTCATTAACCCCTTATAACACCTTATAATAAAGTCATCATTACATAATTTTATTATTAAAGTCAATTAACTTTAATAATATAATTAAATCATTAATTCCCATTAATTAACCAACACCAGCTCAAAAGAGTGATCCAATCACATTTTTTGGATGTAAGCATGATGACGACTAATCCAAGCATGACTTGCTATAAATAGTAAGTATAGGCAATATGACCAAGTGACTTACTATAAATAGTGTGGGAGAAATTGACCAAGATGACCTCCAAAAGGCCCACCACCAAAACACTGTCACTGAGCAAAAGAATACTGAGATAAACATTAAAAGCCCGCTAAGGAACTACTAATTAAACTCAAAAGGGTCCCCCTAAACATCCCATTAGCCTACGGGGACCAGATAGTTGGCTAACCACTGCAAATATGCAGATTCCGAAAAAAGGGGACATTACAAAAGTCCCCAATACCCCCATCACCACCCATAGGGGGGACATCTAAATTGAATCCCCACCTGTAGGAGACATTGGAGGGATCCCCAACATCCTCAAGATGGCCTAGGCATCCCTAAATGATCTCAAGATGCCATGGAGTCCCCATACTAAACAAACAATTTTGATTTGTGTCAAAGCTTTAACGAACAACATGATAGCATATACAAATGGTTGACCTTCGAAGAAAGAAGGAATATTTTCACAGCATTGGAGACAAAATAGACTATCAAAACAGTTATTGTTTTTGTTTCCTCGGATGCACACTCTCTTATCTTAAGGAAGTTGATGATCAAATATTTCTTAATCTGTACATCAGCAGCACCTTAGGCTTATTAGAGAGTGGAGTAAGCAATAAAGGTGAGATTATGGTGGATGTTATCAAGTTTTCATAAATGTTTGTGAGTTTCTACTAACTATTGTAAGGAGTTCCTAAAAGTAGAGAAATAAATAAATAAAAAGATTCAAGAATGACGGTATCCCTATTTTCAATTGTGCAACCCTCATCAATTATGCTGAATAGATCCCCCAAACTTCACCATTAGTTCTCTAAAGCATGATGATTTGGTTAGACACCCACAAGGGGCACTATCCCTTGACCCCACGAGAAGCTTTGTCCCCAAATCCCCACTCTAGTTTTAAAAAGCAAAAAAAATAGAAAATGTTTTGGGCCCATGTTTTCTTTGGTGTGTATTATATTTACACTTCCAGCCACCATCCATAGTCCCCGTATCCCCCTATTCTAAAACTCATGGAACATAGGAAAACTACCACTTCTATTTGCAAAGATGATAAATATTGTAGCCATTGTGATTGAAACATACATTCTGATGCACAGTGTTGGAGAGCATCCAAAATCTCATCTCAAGAAAGGAAGTAAATTTCAATCTAAAAAGGCTATGACAAACATGGTAGAGTGCAAAGATATTGAGAGTAGTTTGGATTTGAACAAACGAATGGCTCCATTTCATTGAAGGAGATAAGTTCAAGGTTTGGATAAATTGAACAAGCTTGTTCACCTAAAAATTCAAATCAAAAGGATGCACCAACACATCACCTTATGATTTTGGCAACATCAATTTTGCATTTTTAGCCAATACACAGTTTTCAGATGTGTCAATGTCTATGATGCACTAAAGTGACTTGCAACTTTTGAAGTATGAGTTTCACTAATCATTGCTAACTCTTCTCTCTTTAGGCACACAAAGCTTTCCCAATTTATAGAGTAATATTTCTGACGATAAAAATCTGCAATTTTCACCCCATGCAAATGCTGAAATACATCTCAAAAATATACACATGCTCATATCATTCACCATATGCTTAATGAACAAATGGTTCAAATTGAGATACAGCTCTAAAAGTGAAATTGAAGGTGGTTTGGACAACATCATTCAGCCTGTTAGTCATATTTTTTTTTATTTTTGATAACCACATGAAATTGTTGCAGGAAACCCATCCATCTATAATGATGTTGTTCCAGCAATGTTGATTGTCTTGCAAATATTGGAGTGGTTTATGAATCATATGTGATTTGTAATATCTTAAGTGAATCTATTTGACGAAAATTACAAAACTAAGAATGTTGTTCTATGTGAAATTTACATCAAATGGTAGAATTAAAATACAAATTTATATTGGAACCAGTAATCTGAAGTTCTTATCAAAAAAATGAGAGCAAATGGAGGAGCAAAGGAACAAGAGCTTAAAAAGTGGGAGATTTGGAAAATCGTGTTTGGAAGAAAATAATCAAGCTAATAGGAAAGGATAGAGACAAGGGGAGAGACAATGGTGAGTGATGTTCCGTCAATGTTAGTGGTGTCAAACATAAAGTTCTAGATGATATCACAGGAAGTAATCTACATGAGCAATCAAAGAATTGCCAAAAATTTGGTGAACATGGGCAATTATCAAATCAATTGAGTGATAGGTTGGAAAAGCTAGGGCTGAAAACCCTAGCCAACCTCTAGATTTCATTGAGGGAAGGATCAACATTTTAAGCAGCAGAGAATTAGGCAAGATAATCCAATAAAAATGTCTATCTTGAATGTGGATATCCAAGTTTTAGAGGACATTCCAAATATTGTGCTTCTTGATGTCCTTATGGAAAATGTGGTGGACACTCTCTCTAGTAGTGCATTGATTGTTGTTTGTAAGAACAAAAGAATGAGATGAGAGAAGAGGCATGCAACTCAAGGAGAGAGTAACACATTATATAGGTCCAAGAAACATTCTATTACAACCAAATCATTAAAGAGTTGCAACCATCTTACAACAACTTTATTAATGACCTAGAACTAACCATCTAATTTATTACATACAAGTGTACACGTAAACTTTATTATATCATTATATTCTAATATTCTAATACCCCCCTAAATGATTAAGCTAAAAGGATCTAAAGGTTTAACCATTAAATTACAACATGGCTCTCAAGATGTGCGAAAATGGGAAGAAATATTTGCACAAGCAACCTTCATCAAGCAAGCACTTAAGGAAATATGCAAAAATAACAAAATGAACATAATGAACATGCTCTACTATGGAATTATCAATTGGTTTGATTGTCCTCCAAGGTGATGCATTTGACATTGGGAATTCATCATCATTGAGACATTACACTTCCTGACACTAATGCACCGCATTGTCATCCTTGACCCGCATTGCCATCCTCTGGCTGAGAGCCAGTTAGTCTATTTCCCAAAACCTTCATGATCTGTTCATCTAATTCCTAAAGTCCTCCATCCCGAAAAACCCAAAAACATGGATTAGCTTTTTCCTTCATCTGCCATCTTGTCTTTTGACCTTTGTTATTGAGGTGACCGAGGGGAATTCGCTCCCTTTAGACCCTGTTTGTCTTGGGACTTGGGAGTAGCAAATCCCCTCCACATTTTTGGTGAACTCGACGTGAACCGTCCTCTCTTCGTCCTTATTTCGAAAAAAAAATCTCACGTATTAAGACGCGTGCTTGATAGCGTGTTGTGACACCCTTTATGAGCTTCACAACCTAGTCAACTACCCCCGGCCACGTTGTTAGGAGTTATCGAAATTTAGACATGCGATCTAGGAGGTTCAGTCCTCCCCATATCGGTCTGTCCTTCAAGGAATTCACTATGGGACTTTCCGTCAAATATACTCCTGCCATTGAAGCTAGAACTCATGTTCCTACCCCTCCTGCCTCACCTTTGACCTCTGCCTCCTCTTTGGAAGATGAAGCTGCTCTCAGGATCCCTACAGAGCAGGTTTACTCCTTAGAGCTAAGACTCGTAGAGCTTGCGGGATTCTTGGCAGGAGAAAATGCTTTTGCCCAAGCGGCTCCCATAGTTGAAAGTTTGAAAGATTTGTTAACTAAAGATCAAAGAGGTCTAGAGCTTCTTCATGGTATTGTTGATATTGTACACATTCCCTCCTACACCTCTACCTTGGGTGCTACTCAAGATGTGGGATCGGTGATCGTTGGAAAATAGCTAAAAATCCTGATGCCTGAGGTGTCAATGTGCATGATTGATGCGGGTCCCTTTATTAACACCAACACCATACCTACGCAGAGTGGAACCATCAAAGTGAATAAGGTACCTTTGGGCTTTAGTTATTCCACATCTGAAGCTCAGGGCATTCCTACTTCTGGTATTGATGTCGGTACCTCTATCAACGTTGATGTCGATGCCTCTTCTAGTGCCGATGTTGGAGCCTCTGTTGGCGCCAGTGCTAAGGGCTCTGTCGGTGCAGATGTTGGTGGTCATGCTGGTAGTTCAGCTGTTCATACCTCGTCTACTGATTCGGTCCTCAATGCTCTTTTACAGAACATGGGACACATGCAAAATCAGCTAGCGAATTTGGCCAGCTCCTCCTCCCAACCTATGTTTCAACCTTTTAGACATCGTAGTCCTCTTTCTATTTCCATTCTATTTGATGATGTCTTACTTATTGCAGTGGTTTGGGTAAGTTGGGGTGCCTTGGACCATTCTTCTGACACTTGGAGGATGAGTGTTAATGTTATGATTACGGCTAGTTTCAGCATTGGCTTTGTTTGGTTGGTCGATTTCAGAGTTGTGGCAGTGGATGACTTGTTTTGCATTTTGGTTATCATGTGGAGTCATGCCATGGGTAATCTCTTATGGTTGAGCAGGGTGATTTTCATGGAGACCAAGGATGTGTTTGGCAGTGAGTTTATGGACGCATCCTTCTCAGAGCTGCTGTGGCAGGACATACTCCATGACATTGATTTCAGACCCTTTAGTATGGCACAGCTTCAGCATATAGTTATTTTTCTGAGACTCACTTGGAATCCGGGAATCACATGCAATTCTAGTGCAGTGATCGTTTGGGATGAGAGAGCCAATGTGGTTTTCCTTGAGCTTACTCTTGTGGCACCTCAGCTCGGTTCCTTTGAGGGATTGATTTTTGGGGAGTGGTTCGAGTTTTGGTGGTACTTCATCACTCTTCTTACAGGTGACATTCAAGAGACTTCAAGTGTTGGTGCATCACAGGGTAGGGATTTGAGCAGTTGGGGTTACAGGCCACCTAGAATTATTTGGGACCCGGAGATCATTTCGAGTTGCAGCATGGATTTGGATGTGGATTGCAAGACTTACTGGCATTGCTTGAGGACAAGCAATCTTTGGGAAGGGTGGACTGTAATGTCCCCATTTTTACAACGTCCTCTTTCAGTTGGATTGATTCAGGCACACTTACCATTTTTAGTAAGTGCTATCTTTAGCAGGGGGTTTGGCACGATGCTTCGGTCTTTGGCGAGCCCTTTCAAACATTTCAACTTCTCTCCAGCTCAAGCTTCAGGGCATTATTTACTATTTAAAGGACTTACTAAAAATAGTAAGTCAATTAGGGTTGGCCGGACCCGGTCAGGATGGTCTCAACAACACAAACTCAGTCAATACAAGGTTAGTAAGGTTGAATCATTCAAATATTTGAATAATGTTTTGAAAAGGAGCTTTAATAAAAGTAACTTTGTATTATGTTGTTGAGGGTCATGAACGGGACCATTTTGTACCATGGCACCTAGTTCAATGACTTAAAGTCATTTTAAAAGAGCTTTTAAAATATTTTATATTGCAATAAGGGGCGGGACGCCTAAGGTGAAAAAGAAGTTATTTTAATTAAAAAAAAAAGAAGCTTGTGTTAAAGTTAAGATTAAAAGATTTATTTTAATGCCTCCTCTTTGGGCGCCCAAGTTAAAGAAAGGATTAAAAATTAAATTTAAATCAAAAGGCTTTTGGAAGTGGTGTGGATTTTAGGGTTGTTGGAGAAGCTTTAATAAAAGGTCTTTTGGGAGGCTCATTTCTTCATACTTGGATTATGAAACTTGAATAGGTCTTCCTCTGGAAGCTTGGCTTTGGAGGAACAAGGGTTTACAGGGACGAAAACCTCTGTCGATCACACTCTCCCCGTGTTTGAAAGACAACATCAAGAGGGTTATTGGAGGTCTCATTCAGAGGCTTCATTAGTGCTACAAGTTGCAGATATTTCTGAGTTTAGTGATGAAGATTTCGATATTGTTTGATGATGGTTTGTTGGTTTTGGCTTGCTAATTCCTGGTTTGAATTTGGGGATGATTTAAATAATGTTGGTGGAGATTAAAGGATTTTTTGGCTAATAAAAATACAGGGCCTGAACTCATATTTTAGCTTGTATCTTTAAAAAGGAAATTTTGTATCAAATGGCTATCGTTTGGAAAGACTCTCCTCCTCATGGCGATTATAAAGAGCATTGGATTGCATTTTATGAATGAAATTTGGATTTTCTAGGGCCAATCAAACTTCAGCTGGGAGTGCCCTGTTTGGAGTCAAATATCATGTTATGTTCAGTGCATACTGGTTTCTGTTGGTGATCATTGTGGTCTAGTCGCTGGGTGTTGGTGCTTGGAGGCACAAATTTAAGCTATCAAATCAGTGTTGCAGCTCGAGTTATTTTGGGTGTTTGAAGAGCAGATTGCCCACTTGTTGCTGGCACTTTCTTGGTGTGTGTTCACCTTAAGTCTGGTCGGCCTTTGAGGTGAGTTTTCTGTCTTTGTGGAGCTTTAGAAAGGGCGCCTTTGCCTCAGTTTGACAATGAGTTTGAGACCTATATCTCCGGTGTTGTACGTGGCAAGAACTCCATTATATCTGCTGTCTAGGAGCTTTAAACCAGGTCTGGGAAAAAAGTAATATTCTGATTAATTAATTGTTCTTGAAAGACTATAATGCTGTTATGTATTCTGTGTTTTAAGGAGCTGAAAGTACTCTGTACCTTTGCAAGTTTCTTAGTGTTATTTCTGCATTTATTTGTTATATCATGTGGGCATGTTTCAAAATTCATAATGATCATATGAGACACTCAAACAAACAAACTCAGTAGACCCACAAACAACAAACAGAAAATTAAGAGGGAAAAGAATACAGAAAATTATAACAGCAGATTGGCATATCACAAACAAAAAAAAAAAATTGGGGTTGTCCATTACAAAAGGTTGAAAATTACTTCTCAAGTTGGGAATGTCGCACATCTATAGTTTGCGGGTGATAAAATTCTCTTTAAGGAATGTTCTTCGAGAGAAGCACGAGCTTTTCAAAGTATTTTGAAGAGGTTTGAGGAAGCAGCAAGGAAAAAAAATAATGTAGAGAAATACAGATTTTCTTGTTGGGAGATAGGAGAGTTGGGGCTCTAGAGATCATCGAAACTTTAATTTTTGCTGATTTTTGATACATACCTTTAATAGCTTGGAAAATGTTAGGGGAAGCCTAGAAAGCCGTTTTGGAGAGGATACAAAATAAACTCTCTTCTTGGAAAGGAAGATGGTTATCCTTTGCAGTTACAATGCAATTAATTGAATTTTTTCTTTTTGCTATCCTGACTATATTATGTCTGTTTTTAAAGTTCCTGGGAATATTGCTAAGAATATTATGGTGATTCAAAGAAACTTCTTATGGGGAGAGCAGGAAGAAAAGTATGTATAGTTTGACTAGTTGGGAGCAAGTTCATATCCCAAAGAGTGAAGGTGGGCTAGGCTTTAGTCTTATCAAAAAAATCAATCTAGCCTTAGAAGAACAATTGATATAGAGGATGTATTTGAAAAAAGAGCATTTATGGAGTAAAATTCCACATTCATAATATATTGACAGTACGACTGAGTGAAGTTTATTTTCTCAAAGTCTCTCCTGCCCTGGGAATCAGCTATTCGAAACATTATGAGAAGATGTAGGGAGCTGTCAATTCCATGACTGGGGTGGAAAGTTGGAAGTGGAGAGAATGTAGAGTTCTAGGAAGATTCTTGGATTGTAGAGAAACCATTGATGGTTTATGATTTGTTTTTTTCTAGACCCATTGCTCCCACCTTGTTCGACCTGGAAAAATATGAGTATACCAAGTAAGAAGTCATGAAAAAACATTTTCTTTCCTGTACTTCAGTGAGTTGTTCATGGAGGTGGTCATTGATTATTGTCCCCCAATTAATTTTGTTTGTCATAAATGATGGTAAGCATGAAGTAGCACATCCATGGATGGAATTCTTTGGTCGTCAGATTGCCAACTATTTTGTTTAACAAAGTAATCAAATCATTTATCTCTTCAATGAATTCACTTTTGTGTAAGATCTTTGGTATCCTTGTGATAGCAATTATTTTCTTAATCAACCAATTATCATTGATACACCTAACACAAGTAACTGTGTTTTTGTCATAATAATCAATGGCAGATTTGATTGTGAGAGGAGCATATTTGACATATATGAGAAGACAAAAGGTCTCTTCAATTGCTTCAGGAGTGATATTCAAAATGAGTTTGTTTTCTGGACCATATATTTTCCTCTTGTCAGAGTCATAATATTGGGCACATGACACTACCAATTCAGAAGACTGCACAGAAACTAGGAAGGCAGCAGCTTGCACAATACCACTATGAGCTGTACAAGTCACCCAATATGTCCTATCTCCTTCCTTATTTACCCTTTGAATGAGTTCCTTGACATCTACATGTCCAAGACCAGTATCATCAATATCTGAGACTGTGGCAGTGATTTTTGAGGCAGGGGACCAGCCTTTGTACTTGTACTTCATCTGTTTGAACTTTGGATTGCTTGGCCTTCATCTGTTTGGATTGCATTTCCTTCAATGGTAAGGTCAAGAAGACTACACAAAAACATAAAGGAGCTTTAGATCAAAGAATGAATTCAGGGAAAGGTAGGTGTAAAAAGCATTGAAAGAGTTCTGTGAGTGCTAGCAAGTCTGTAGGATGATGGAGTTTGGCAGAAAAAGAGCAGTTACAATATTGCTTGGAAGGTCCGAAACTTGCTGGGAAAGCAATACAAAAAGAGCAGGAATTGGAAGTTGGAAAGCAGACTGCAGTCATATGAGAAACTGCATGGGACCTTGAGACCTCAGAAGGAAAACAAAAGCGGAAAATGGAGCTTCAGATGCCATTTGCAGCTGCAGGAACATAGACCGCGATGCATCTATTTTGGGATAATGAGAGGAACAACACCAAGCTGTTATATATTGTTTTATGCTTATATCCTCTGTACATCACTGTTATATTTCTGCCATTTCATGTGTAACATGCTGCCTATATCTCATTGCTCTTGAAAGAACACATTGGACCTGACGTCTTTGCAATCTTTGAAGTCTTGAATCATGGGGTACTTATTTATAGTTTCATTTAGTGTTAAACGGTTAGTGTCTACACATCTGCCCTAAGCTGTAGAGACTTCTCCTCTTACAAGGAATTTTCGTACCTGAAAATGATGATCACGATAATATTTAACTCCCACTGGTATCCAATCTTCCACTGTTGACAGAAATGGAGGCCTTTTACCTCTCATCCTTCTAGGTCTTTTACAAAAATGAACCCTCCAAAGAGTATTATAACATCATTATTGACAAATTACCATGGATATAAATTAAAACAAATAAGTGGCATACCCTGTGTTTTTATTCATTCTATAGTCCATCTAATGTAGCATCCTCTCCTCGTTTTCTTGAGAATGTTTATGCTATAAGTAACAGACAAAGCATACCAATTCCCTGGATTGAGAAACTGTGTAAAGTTTTTTTTGAAGACAAGGCCCTTTGACTTGATTTAATTTGAATGGTCAAAGGAATGGTTTTAAGTCAATTACAGATGGATGCTCTAGTTCTCTAAAAAAGGCCTCCATCAAATATCATTCTTTTTAATATTTCAAGATTTTATTTGAGGTTTATGTATTGTACAGATAAGGGAAAATGTTATTTTTTAGTGGATATTTTGTAAGCTATGAAACAGGATGTTGACCCATCTAATGTTGTGTAGGTCACCATAGACATATCTTATAGCACCTGCATTTAAGTTGTAATTTGCAATCCTCAGAAATACAAGCATGTTTTTAGATGCCTTGTGTTCTAGCCATGAGAATTATGCTCAAGGATATTTTGGAAGTGTTGCTCCTTACATTGTATATGGCAGAAGATTCAGATTCTCATTAGTAACCACCTTCAAGCTCAAGCTACACAACGCAAAAGTCGATTTCTTGAAACTTGTTAATGCATGATTTCCAAGTGTCAATATTCTACTTCAAAAGTTGTTGCACTAAGTACCATGGTTATTAGAGAAATATGGTAACTATATGTATCCCTTAACTGTGAACAAATTAATTTTGGAGGGTGCATTTTGTTTTGAGGTAAAATGTCATTAAAGTTTCCAGAGGTTACAATGGTGTCGTCTTCTTTGCAAACACAGATTATCCTCATTTGGAGAATCTTATTCAACCATTGATTCAATTTGCAAGTGAATTCAAAAAATTACAAATTGCAGAAATCCCACATGATGAAGACATGCAGACAAAGATCCAATACAGTTGGAATCGTCTCAAACACGTCTGTGCACACTGCAGCACATGCAACAAATCTGGAATGATATGTTATAGAAAAGTCAAAGAAGACAAAATTCACTGATGCAAAGGAGGCACTGATTTATGCATTGTGTGAGGAAGATATTTGGACATGATAATAATTATTTGCCATCCATACACATTTTGTTCACTTTGTCCATGAAAATGTCCATTAGAGTCTAGGGAAGTAAGGCAGAAATGAGCAAAGAGAGATTCCGTAGATTAATAGCTAATATGTCCACACATCCCAGAGAGGTAAATATGGTTTTATTCAATGTGTAAAAAGAGCCATTTGGGATTAATGAGAACAGATTACTTATTTTTTCTGATTTTATCCAGAATAGTTTTTGTTGATGTGAAATAAAGATCTTGTTATAAACATGGTCCTCCTAAGGAAAGGGACGTAAATCCTACTGACGCTACTCTGGGGATAAGTCTCACATAGATGGACTCTAACACAACTATCAATGATGATCCCTCAACGCATAACAGCAGTCCCTTCAACAATTGATGATGAATAATTACATTGATGAGGATCTCTCCATTGTAGATGATCTAACATAGCCTTCTTTCTCTAACATTTAGTTCTCTACTGTTGGCAAATTCTCAAAATTTTAACTTGTACTAGTTCAGTCCTGGGAAAATGGATGTATTTTATAATGATTTTAGGTATCAAAAGCATTGATTAATCTACGTTCTAAACCTTGATTCAATATCAATATGTACTTTGTACTTTGTACCTATAACTTGCATAACTCCAACGGCATGCTAACGTGACATTTCATAACATGATTATATTAGTATTGTTTTACCTATTCAACGGGCCAAAAAATCAGTTTTTGTTTAACCATATAACCTTGTAAAGTTAAGAGTAAACAAAATATAAACCTATTATAAACCTATAGTAAAAAACTAAAATTTAAATGTCAAATAAAAAAATATTACAACTTTTTTAAACAGTTCCAGGCATTCTTGTTTAGATGACTTCTGGTTTAAATATCTAGATGTAAAATGATACACAAGATGCAAAGAATACATACACAGGAAACCAAATTGTTTCCCATAGCTACTTAAAGTGTGTTAATTTCTTGGTTCGCAATCTCCAGGTTTCATGCCAGTTGTGACAGAACTTTAAATACCTGATATAATGTGAACAAAATTCCACCTAACATGCCTGTAAAGTCTCGTAGAAACCACTGCAAAAACCACATTTTTAGATCATAAGTACATGCAAAAATCAAATAAATATTTCCACAAAGATGCAACTTGACGTTTTATGAGAAGGGTTCAAGACAATGACTACTTTTTTTAAATCAAAAGTAGATAAATAGCTCAACAATGTAGGTTATTGAAGTTGAAGCATTGTGCATATTTTCTGAAGCCATTGCTTACACTGCTCAACTAAACACCTGAACATTCCTATGAAAATTCTCTTTCTTCAATCCATATTATATTATTATGTCTTTGCCATTATCTGATTTGGAAGAAATTTTCTTTTCTAATACATTGTGAAAAGCACTTCGAATGTATCTTTAAACAATCACAGAATAGCATTACACCCCCAAAAATTTGAGATTAACCCATAGTAATCACCACCCACCTCATCTGCTGTGTGATTTCATGATTTTTCCAAGAAGTGGTTCTGAAGTTTTGTTATGTATATGTTTCCTACTTTTGGCTCATTTTTACACTTAGGAGAAGAAAAATAAAAGTATGGATAGATTAGAATTTTTTAGTTTAGGGTTAAGGCCAGGGTATTCTATCTTTTCAAGTTTAACTTTGAGTAGATTAATTTTTGAGTTAAATTTTTAAACACTAATGAAGGTTTTTCTTTTAGTTATATCCTAATGAAGATTTGGCTAAGTAACAAGGTTTGTGTTCATGATCAAGTTGGGTGAAGAAAAAATCAGGAACAATTTCGTCAACTAGTAATATTTAAGAAAAAATTCATGATTAAATTTGAACAATGTAATCTGCAATTTTTATCTTTAATATTTTATATTTTTTAAATATTAAAATCTAAACATATTTCAAAATTTAATTTTAATATAAATATGTTAAATAAATATTAAATAAAGTTAAAAATTAAAAATCTACATTAACTATTTTTAATATACTAAATTTTAAACATTTCTCTTTTTTTGTTTTGTAAGGGGAATTTTTTTACCAGCTCAAGCCAATGTAGATCATAGACAACAGATCTCCTCCCAACATTGATGTCAACAACTTGTTCAACTTAGAAATCAACATTATCCAACTTGGATGTCACTTTGGAGATTTAATCAATTCAGTTTAACTATGGCTTTGAATTAAAAATTATTAATACTCAAATATATGTAAAAATTAAAATTTAATTTACGCATTTAAATATTAAAAATTTAAATTAAATTTTAAATTAAAGACTTTAAACATATTAAAATGAAACATGTTATAACTTAAATATATTAAAAATGAATAATACATTATGAATATTATTGAAAGGTTACTATTTAAAAATTAAAATGAAAACTTGTGAGGTTTATTATTATAAAATTTGTAACATAAAAATTAAAACCTAAACTAGCCCCTGCCGTAAATGAAGAAAAAATGGCGCATGTGCGAAAAAATTCAGAGCAGATGATTGTTGATGTTATTGCAGCTTCGGGCTTCATACTTATTTATTTGTGATTATTTAATGGCAACATATCTCTAAAATGGCCGACCTCCTTTGTAATTATTATTTATTATTTGTAATTATTTTTATGGTGGCCAACCTTGTCCTTGAAAAGGTGCGACCCCTCTAAGCAACATGTATATATAGAAGGTCACTTTCTCTCATTTGTGTATCAAGCAAGTTCGATCTCCTTCTTCTCAAGTGTGAATTATATCAAGTGCAGATTATTCTATCTAGTGCGAATTATTCTAAGGCAGATTGTGAGTCTATTCAAGTGCAGATTGAAGGGCGGACTATTAGTTTGTGTTACATCATTGCTAGTGCTAATTATTGGCCTTGTGTGTGGCCTCATTGTAAAGAGACTTGTTGCCATTGCTCATTTATATAAGAGATATATTTGTTGCTGGGTTTTTCTCCCTCAAGAGGAGGGTTTTCCCAGGGTATCTGCTATGTTATTGTAATGTCCCCTTCTCATCAGTAATTTGTTCTGACACTCATCAGCCTATTCCGGAAGCCTGTAGGCGTGTGTGAGGTAAAATTAGGGTTTCCAATTTTGAGGTTCCTTGGCATTTTCTGAGAGTTTACTATTTATAGTAAATTCTATTTTAAGCAGTATGGAGTTTGTCAGCTTTCAGTACTTCATTTCCAGTTGGAGCATTTATTTGCAGTTCATGTTTGACCTCCTAAGGCATTTTTATGTTGAAATAAGGCATTAAGGTTATATTATGCAGTTGACCCCCTTGGCCTAGATGAACAACTTTAAGTTGTATTTAAAAAGGGGACTTGGAAGGGTGACGCCTTCATGAAGAGGTTTATTATTTTTTAATAAGAACATTATTCCTTGGGAAAAATGGACGCCACTTTAATAAATGAGAATTTTGAAATAAAGTGAAATTCTTCTTAAGCAAATTGGACGCCATCTTGAGAAGTTGATTGTTTTGGGGAATTTGAAAGGTCTCCTGTGTCTTTTGGTCTGCTTCTCAGGAATTTGGAGAGTTTGTGAGCTCTTATTTAATGAAGGTTTTTGCTCCAGCATTTTATCCATTCAAGTTATCATACTGTTATGCTGTCGGAATGACATTTGAACTCATGCTTCGAGGATGCTACCTCCTAGCCACTATCCAATTTCGTGTTTGAAATACAACACCTAGTTGGACTTTGCTGCTTCTCATCCAGACTAGCAGATTTGTGCTTATAGTTGAAGTTTTGATGAATTTTCCAGATTTTGAAGTTGCTGATGTTTCTACAGCTGAAAGTGAATTCTGTTAGCAGCTCTTGGAATAAAATTAATTTGATTTTGGGTACTTTTGCATTGCAATTGTCTGACAAGGGCGCCCCTTTCCTCCAAGTTTTGGATTTTTATTTGAAGTCTACAATTTTTAAAGCTAAAATCGCCCCTTCTCAAGGCCGTACATTTCAGTTTGCATTGGGAATTGTGTCAGAAAATAAAGGATGAGATTTGTTGCTGTTTCTTCCTCCTAGCTTGGTCGCCTACCTTCCAGAAGTCCATTGCATTCAGTTTTAGTCGATTTGGAGGTGAAATGAGTGAGTTATGAATATTTTATTGATTTCCAGTTTGCTGATATGAATTTCCAGAACTCAGAATTTTACATCAGATTTATAAGCTTTCTGTTTTAATCATATTTCTGTCATTGGAAAGCAAAGAACATTATTGGAATTCATTCTTATCTTCTTATCTCATTTCTCTATCATTGTAATTCATGTTTTTGCAGTCCTTTGAATTGTAAGGTTTTGATTAGTAGTACTAATCTAACCCATTATTATTGCTGCAACTACTTGATTAAATTCTAATTAATTACCCCTGGACGGTTTACCGCCAGTGCGGAGAAAGAATTTGTTATATCATTGTACCCACTTTCAAGTGGTGAATCCCCACAATTTTGTGGATGCCCGCCGCAGCGGACGAATTGTTTTAATTGTAATCTTTTCCCCCCACTGTTTGGTGGTAGTGTGGAAATGCTCTTCATGGCTGGTTATCCGCCTAATAATTTCTAGTTTCAATACAACACTCCGTCATATGTTAGCACCTCGCCCGCAATGGGATCTTGAGTCCACATTCTTGATGTCGAGTAGTTCTTTCCAGTTTGGTTTTTCAGTTTGATGCTAACGCTAATCTAGTTAACTATTGCTGGTTATGTTGTGTAATTCCTTCGAAAAAATTGGTTAGCATATTTCAGTTATTGTGTCTAATTTTAAATTAATTTTCTGTGCATTAAATCTGATCATAAAACTAACATGGTATCAGAGTGGGTTTGAAGAAGATCTTGATCAGATTGTTATTACAACGATACTCTTTACTCTCTTTCTCATTGTTGTTTACTTCTATCTCTTCGTCAAGATGGTGATGGGTCTTAAGCTTGAGGATAGACTTGAGGGAGCATCTAATTTCACATCTTGGAGATTCAAAATTATGCTCTCCTTGGAAGAAAGTGAATTTGCTGAGCTTGTGGAGAGTAAAGTTTTTGAGCCTGCTGATGAGGAAGAGAAGATTCAATGGAAGAAGAAAGATACTAAGGCAAAGAAGATGTTAGTTGATTCCGTGAAGGATCATATTGTTCCCATCATCTCTAAGATGAAGACGGCAAGGAAGATGTTTAAGTCTTTGGAGGAGATGTATGAGATCAACAACACAAGCCGTGCACTTGCATTGAAGAAACAACTTCATCATGTGAAGATGGAGGAAGGAGAATCTGTCATCGCTTACTTCATGAAGATTTCCGAATTGAGAGATCAGCTCTCTTCTATTGGTCATTTTGTTGATGTCAAGGATTTGACCATGCTTGCCCTTAATGGTCTTCCTTCATCTTGGGAGTCTTACATTCAAGGAATCAGTGCAAGATCGAAACTTCCCAAGTTTGATCGTTTGAAGGCAGATTGTATTCAAGAAGAGTCTAGGTTGGCTACAAGAGGTATTGGTCGAAGCTCTACAAATGAATACATTCATGTTCTTTCCGCTCAATCCTCGAAAAAGAAAGAGAAAGGTGGAAAGAAAGGATATTTCAAGAGGAATAGAGATAAAGGAGCTAATGGTGCTCCCCCATTCAAGAAGAAGTGGGACCTCTCCAAAGTCCAATGTTTTCGTTGTGACATGTTTGGTCACTATGCAAAGGATTGGCCCACTAGGCCTAATCAGTATGCTTCATTTGCAGATGTGGATGAGATCTCTCCTCATAAGGATTCTAGGGAATTTCTATTCTAAGCCATGGGCCTGTGTTCAACCCGTGAAGGTTGTGTGTTGATCTGTACACAAGAGCAGCGTATCTTACTGCGTCCAGTATTTGCATCCATCATAATATTTAAAGAGATAAGTATTCTTTGTTTGTTGAGTTATATCATTTAGTTAGATCTTGTAATTAGTAAAGAGAGATAGTGGGTTCTCTTGAATTGTGTTCACTAGCATAGTAGTTTCATTTATTGCATGTTGGTTGTGAAGATTTATGAGTGTGACTCTGAAATAAAAAGAGAATTGTAATTTCGATGGTGATTGGTTGGTCACATCGATATCATTCTCTAATGCATGAACTGTGATAGAGCCTTGAACTCTTGGAGAGAGTTGGTTTTACATGCTAACTGCATATTGCATTCAAGAAATCTGTAGTTGTGCAGATTATCTTTTTGTTGTGCTGAGTTTGGTACTCTCGAGAGGAGTAAAAGATGGAAGGAAGAGTTATATCAGAATTCAATAAAGATAAGTTTCTTTATCCCTTCATTCTAATCCTTGATATATTTCCCTTTAATGATTTACTTATTCATGTTTTAATATTGTTCATAAATTCTTATGTATTCATGTTATAACCTGAGATAATAAACCTTGTATGATTCTAGTCTTGATATTTCTTTGCATAGTTATAAACAGTTAGTAATCTCTCTCTATAATGCTTCCAAAAAGATCTAGGAGCAAGAAAGTGATGAGAGATTGCTTAGTGATGAAAAGCTTGAGGCATCTTATGAGGAAGTCATGCTGACCAAAGAAATGATCAAGCGTGAAGTCACAACTTGCAGCCATGAGACTGAGTTGATGGCTAGAGGGAGTTCACTTCTAGAAGACTTCTTTGCAATCTCTGAAGCAGGGATCAAGAGGGAGCTTTGCAACTCACTAAGAAGTGAAGATTACTGTATTGCAAGGCTAGGTGCTAAACCCTTAGAGGATCCCTTCATTTGCTGAGGTCAGAATTGCTCAAAACTGTCATCTGGATTTGTCATTGGTAGCTCTGCAAACCTATTTAGAATAGAGTGATCTGCAATGAGGTTGAGGAGGTCAATCCTAAACTCTCTACAGTACTAGAGGTGTGCACTGAAAAACATTTATCTAAGGCAAGCGTTGTAGACAATCTTGGACGATGAGGTCAAAAGGTTGATGCAAGTACTTAAAGATTCAGAGGGAACCTACTATTGATATTTTGAAGAGATTTGGTATGATGGATTGCAAATCCATGTCTACACCTATGGAAACCAACTTGCACAAGTTGAAAGAGGTTGCAGCTAGTTCAGACCTGGTGGATCCCATGATGTATAGGCAGTTGATTGGATCCTTGATGTATCTAGTTAACCCTAGACCTGAAATCTGCTATGCAGTAAGTGCACTTAGTCAGTTCATGTGTGAACCGAGGCAAGTACATCTTGTTGCAGCGAAACATGTCCTAAGATACTTGAGTGGGACAGTTGGCTATGGGTTGAGATATTCTTCAGGTGTGATCCTAGAGCTACATGGTTATACAGATTCTGTTTCGGTAGATTGTGTTGTTGATCAAAAGAGCACCTCTGGATGTTATTTCAGTTTGGGGTCTGCGATGATCTCTTGATGTAGCAGGAAGCAGTCTTCAGTGGCACTAAGTATGGCAAAGGTCATGTACATTGTAGCATGTGTGGCTTCGGAAGCTCCTTGCAGGATTGGTTGGACAATCGTTGGAGCTGATTGTCATCCATTGTGTTAATTAAGCTATGTGGAGCCTTTTGTCAATACAGTGTTTCATGACAGAACTAAACATGTTATTGAGGAAAGCATTTCAATTGAGGTATATCAGCACTGATGAGCAGACAGAAGACATTCTCACCAAGCCTCTCTCCAGGATAAAGTTTGTGTACTTTCGGGATAAGCTTGGCATGGTGGAGAATACAGCCTTAACTGAGAAGGAGTCTCAGTATCAGTGATCCTCTTTAATGAGTTCTTCTCTGTGAGAGAAGTTCGAGGTGAAATCCCTTGATTAATGAGTGCTTCTCTGTAAGAGAAGTTCAAGGTGAAATCCATTGATTCCACCCTCTGGGAGAGCCATGGTGGATGTCATGCATGTGACTCCATGACAGCATCACGTGAGAGAGTCCGCGATGATTCCTCTTGTACTTGTGTTTTCACCCTCTGGGAGAGCCATGGTGAAATTCATGTTGAAGTGACAACATCACGCAGATGATGAACACTTGTACATACCATACATGGTTGTAGCCATTATGGTTGATATTACGACGAGGTGATATCTGATATCACGTTGAGGTGATATCGTTTCTTTTCCACATATGGTTGTAGCCATTGTGATTGGCATCATGATGAGGTGATGTGTCTTGTGCAGCAAGAAGTATTCTTCCCTAGCTGAGAGGGAGTGTTGATGTTATTGCAGCTTCGGGCTTCATACTTTCTTATTTATTTGTGATTATTTAATTGCAACATATCTCTAAGATGGCCGGCCTCCTTTGTAATTATTATTTATTATTTGTAATTATTTTTATGGTGGCCAACCTGTCCTTGAAAAGGTGCGACCCCTCTAAGCAACATGTATATATAGAAGGTCACTTTCTCTCATTTGTGTATCAAGCAAGTTCGATCTCCTTCTTCTCAAGTGTGAATTATATCAAGTGCAGATTATTCTATCTAGTGCGAATTATTCTAAGGCAGATTGTGAGTCTATTCAAGTGCAGATTGAAGGGCGGACTATTAGTTTGTGTTACATCATTGCTAGTGCTAATTATTGGCCTTGTGTGTGGCCTCATTGTAAAGAGACTTGTTGCCATTGCTCATATATATAAGAGATATATTTGTTGCTAGGTTTTTCTCCCTCAAGAGGAGGGTTTTCCCAGGGTATCTGCTATGTTATTGTGTCCGATTTTAAATTAATTTTCTGTGCATTAAATCTGATCATAAAACTAACAATGATATGGCGCCAGGTGCGAAGGCAGGAGCGTAACCTGGATTCAGCGATAGGGCAAAACCAACAGCAGGGCTTCGCAGAGTGGAAGGAAAATCCAGCCAGGCAGAGAGTAGGAAGAAGGAGATTCCAAAGTCAAGAGTTTCGACATTCGAGAGGATCAGGGAAGAAGAAGCCCCCATGGCTACAGGAAAATAGATCAACAAAAAGGAACCGACGGTTTGGGAAACATAGTCAGGGTAACCCTCAACCTAGATCAAAGCAGCGAAGGGATTGGAATCTGAGCAATAATCAGAGGCGTCATCAACTGCGAACTTTCAAGGATAGAAAGCACTTGGGCCGAAACCCTAAGGTATGGGTTCCGAAGGAGAATTCGCAAAATGGGCCTCTATACTCTCCCCCGAATGGAAGAACGAAGTTAATTTTGATCGCACCAAGCTACTTGCAGCCAAGATGGGATTATCTGCAAGATTGTGGTTTGTTTGCGAAATGGACGGGATCGGAAGCCACAACTCAAGAGCTACTGGAATGGCTGGTGGATTGTTTCGAAGGTCAGGTAAGGGCAAAATCCCTAGTTGAAAATTTAATTTTGATTGAATGCTTTGATCGCAATTTGAAAGAAAAGATTTTATTTGGAGAGCCCTTGTTCTACAAAGGGTTTTGCCTTTATAAAATGGATTGGGAGCCCAATTTCGACCCTAGAAAGCACAAACCCAAATACCTCCCATATTGGATTACCCTGGAAGGTCTACCCTCGGAATTATGGAGCGAGGAAATAATGGGGAGAATTGGAGATGCCTTAGGTACTTTCTTAGGAATAGAGGAAGAATTATTTTTGGGAAAATCGGGCACACCCAGGATCTTGGTGGAATTGAACACAGAATTCAGATTTTTGGATAATCTGGAAATCCTAACGCCATCAAAAGGTGGGTGGAAGCAGAAGATAATGGTAGATAAGAAAGGGGGAAATTGCAGACTGAGCTCTAGATTTGTGGCCAGCTATTCGAAAGGGCTGGGGAAAGCAATAGACCA
Source organism: Sequoia sempervirens (assembly GCA_007258455.2). Lineage (NCBI taxonomy): Eukaryota > Viridiplantae > Streptophyta > Pinopsida > Cupressales > Cupressaceae > Sequoia > Sequoia sempervirens. Next base: position 72,423 of record VDFB02264911.1, read on the forward strand.
ATCCATAGATATTGGTTGGTTTGGAAAACAATACCCTAGGCCAATGCAGGAGATCGAGCCGGTGGAGTTAGAAGGAAAACAAGATGTGCCAGCAACACAATCACTAAATATCGAAGCGCCAGTACAATTTGAAGATAAAGAATATAATTTGGCTGAACTAAAAAGCTTGATGGTGGACACAGAAAGGCTGGGCAAGGAGATCTCTGAGAAAATTGTGGCTCTAACTGAACAGGAGGCTAACGCGGAGGAAGGCAAAGAATCAGAGATTCAGTCATAGTGGGCCGCCTCTCTGGCCTTGGCTGAAGGAGAAAAGTGGGTAATGGCATCTGAAGGCAAGAAGGATATTAATGAAAGTTCTATGTCGATGGCCATGGGGTTGCCAGAAGGAGATCAAGATCTAGATTTTGAATCTGGAAAGATGTATCAAACTTCGCAACTATCAGTGGAACAGCAATTGATGTTGGAAGCGGCTAAGGCCTCTGATGAGGACTTAGAGGAGATATCTCCAATATCTAAGCTAGGCATCCTTCAACAACCCTCTTCACTAGTCAAACCGGACTACAGAAAAGCAAAGACTCGAGGAAGGAAATCAATGCAAGAACTTAGATTGATAGATGGGGATGTTGAAGGCCAACAAAAGATAACCACTTTACTGAAACTAGGGAAGGGAGCTCCCCTTCCCGAGGGGCCATGAAACTCTTATCATGGAATGTTAGGGGCCTGAACGCCCCTAACAAGCAACGCTTGGTCAAGAAAAGGATCCTTTTGACCAAGGCAGATATAATTTTGCTTCAAGAAACAAAGCTTTCCAAAGCAGAGTTGGAAGTGTTAAAACGCAAAATCATGGGGTGGAATGCAGAAGGAATTCAAGCAAGCGGGACTTCAGGTGGTCTTGCCCTTTTCTGGAGACCCTCCATGGTGCAAGTTGAAATCCTTTAGAAAAACCTATGCTAGCAAGGCTGCTCAATTCGAAGTGTCCATTCCACTCTCAAATTCGGGCTCATCAATGTCTACGGGCCCAACTCATGTGTAAGAAAGCGCATCCTTTGGCAAGAAATAGAAGAGTTCCTTAATACAAAACAGGGAGAAATCTTTATAATTGCTAGAGATTTTAATGCAATTTTGGAAGGGAAGGATAAACTTGGAGGAATTTCGAAGGAAAACCAATCGCAGCAAGATTTTAGAGACTGGATCATAAGAAACAATTTGCTGAGTATAGATTTCAGGAAGGGCACATATACTTGGACAAACAAAAGAAAGGGCCCATGGATGATTGCGGAGAAGCTAGATAGGTTCTTGTTCTGGGGAGGCCTGGATAACTTTCCATTTACCTTCGAAGCCTCAATTGCTTCAGGTGCAAGATCAGATCACCTTCCTATTGAACTGGAGATTCAAGAGGACAAAAGGCCCTCTCGCTCCCCCTTCAAATTCAAGAACATGTGGTTCAAAGACCCATCTTTCATGGGGCTGGTGGAAGAATGGTGGAGCAACATTCAGGTCAGTGGATCAAAAATGTTTTGCCTCACAACAAAGCTCAAATGCTTAAAATAGAAAATCAAGGAGTGGAATCTACAAACTTTCAAAAATATATTTGAAACAAAAGAAAGAATAGAGGAAGAACTCCAGGAGATGGAAGAGGATATAATGCAGAACGGGATGAATCTGCAGAGCTACGATAAAGAGAAAGAATTATTGGGCAAATATGAAGAGGTGTTGGCCAAAGAAGAGATCTTTTGGAGGCAAAAATCTCGCAAAGAATGGCTCAAGGAGGGAGATAAAACACGAAATTCTTTCACAACAGTACAAGGCAGCGCCAGAGTACGAATAGGATCTTGAGTCTTAAAAAGCAAGACGGTTCAATCATAGAGGACCCCGATGAGATCACCGAAGAAGTCGTTCTCTATTTCAAAAATCTCATTAACAATGTTGTTGGTTCAAACCTGCCAAGCCAAATCGAACTACTAAAGAACATCCCGAACCTGGTCTCAGAAGCTCAAAACAGAATGTTAAATGAGAAATTCTCTGAGGAAATCAAGGAAGCCCTTTTTCAGTTGCATCTTGACAAAGCACCAGGCCCGAATGGTTTGCCAACAAGCTTTTTCCAACGCTTATGGGGAATTCTTGGAGATGAAGTGCACGAAGCAATCGATGCTTCGTGGAACTCTAGAAATCTTCTAAGAGAAATTAACAATACATTCATTGCTTTGGTGCCAACAAAGGAAGAGGCAAACTCTTTGGATGACTTCCGACCAATATCCTTATGCAACACTCTGTACAAAATCTTGTCAAAGGAGATGGCAAACAAGTTGAAACTAATTTTGCCCTCCGTTATTTCTGAAGAGCAGACAGGCTTCGTTCCACGGCGAACAATGCTTGATGGTGTCATCATAATGCAAGAAGCTATTCATTCCATCCAGCAGAACAAGCAGGCCAGTATGCTTATAAAGTTGGATATAAGAAAGGCTTATGACATGGTGGATTGGAGATTCTTACTCAAAGTCTTGGAGGCATTCAGATTCAACAGGAGATGGTTGAATTGGGTTTTCTCTTGTATTTCAACTCTGAGATTCCCAATCCTAGTAAACGGATCCCCGGCAAGCTTCTTTGAGGTATCAAGAGGGCTTTGCCAAGGTGACCCTATTTCCCCATTCCTGTATATTTTGATGGCTGAAGCTCTAGGGCGAACTATCGCCAATGGCATAAGCTCCTCTCTAATTGAAGGGGTCAAGGTGACGAGTGAGATGCAAGCGATATCTCACCAACAGTTTGCGGACGACACTTCCTTGCTTGGGGCTGCAAAGCGGAAAGAAGCAGCTCACCTAAGTTCGATATTGAAATCCTATGCTAAGGCCTCAAGTCAAGATGTGAATCCGAGGAAATCAGAGGTGTTCTCTTTCAACACCCCAGTCCGGAAAGAACAAAAGATCCTTAGGGTCCTAGGATTCAAGAAAGGTGATCTCCCTTGCACCTTCCTGGGCATTCCCCTAGCAAAGGGGCTTAGGTCGACTGGTCTTTGGGATCCTCTTAATCTGAAGACAACCACAAAGGTGAACTCTTGGAAGGCAAAATGGCTCTCACTAGCGGGAAGGATTACTTTGATCAAATCGGTCCTTTCGGCTCTTCCAATATATTTGATGTCCATTCTTTGTATCCCAAGCGGTTGTGTCTCCAACTTGACAAAACTTTTTAGGCAATTCTTTTGGCAAGGGAATAGTGAAAAGTGTAAAATTGCTCTAATTGCCTAGAAGAAGTTATGCAGATCGAAAGAGGGCGGGGGTCTTGGTTTCAAACACCTGGATTTGCATAACAAGGCTCTGGGTGCCAAATTAGTTTGGCGGATGCATAGTGAACCAGAGAACAGATGGGCAAAGATCCTTCATCATAAGTACCTCAAAAACAATAATGGGGGCAACATCCTCACAATTTCAAACCCCCCTTCAGGTTCTAGAATCTGGAACTTCATTCAGAAATGCAAATCGACAATATGTGACTTTATTTCTTGGGACATCAAGGACAGCAGTAAAGCTCTATTCTGGGAGGATTCTTCGGCCGAACTCCCTAGCCTGGACAACTCCATTGAGGCGGGGGAAGGCAAGAGAGTACTCAAAGCTTTATGGGGAGATAAGGTGAAGGACTATTTGCTACCGAACCCAAGCAATACAATTTGCAAATGGAAATGGAAAGATTTCTCTGGCCTTAATTTGCCAACAGGTGAAGTTCTGGCTCTCTGTGGCGCTCTAAGGAAGCGATCAATTTCTCTAAGAAATGGAGCCGACACAGTGATCTGGACGGGCTCTAAAACAGGCTCTTACAATGCGCAAGATGGATACAGGAACTTATATAAGATGCAGGTAAGGGCAGTGGAGTGTCTTCCCCTTCGATTGTGTTGGAGTAGTATGTGTCTTCCCAAGGCTGGCACCTTTACTTGGGCTGCTCTACAAGGCAAAATTCTAATGGCAGATAGATTTAGCCGGATGGGATTACATGGCCCCTCTCGATGTGTCTTGTGTGAAAATGAGGAGGAAACTACCAATCATCTTCTTTTGGGATGTGAATATGCCCAAGAATGTTGGCATTGGTTATGTGCAAGATTGGGTTGGGCTTGCGCACTACCAAAGGATCTGCTTAGTTGGTTCTCTGCATGGCCAAATTTGAAAAACAACTCAGTCTTTGGTGAAGTCTAGACAATCAGCCCATCGATAATGGTGTGGGAACTATGGAAGGAAAGGAACAGGCGCTTGTTCCAGGATAAGAAGATGGGTTTTGCTTCATTGCTAAACAAGATCGAGGCAGTAATAATTGAGACATTGAATGCCAAATTGGAGCAAAGAGCCCCGAAAGACAAATTATTTTCAGACTGGGATGCTAGATTGCATTTTGCCTGGCCTTTGTTACAAATCCCGCCGTGGGTGGGGAGTGGAGGTAGCAAGGCAATTATGGCTAGGGCTACAATAGTATGGTCTCCACCACCTGAGGGATGGCTAAAACTCAACTTTGATGGCGCGTCCAAAGGAAACCCTGGTCCTTCGGGTGCAAGTTGTATCATAAGGGATTGGCAAGGGAAGACAATTTTATCCTCAGCCAAGCGATCGCCGGATGGAGCAAATAATGAGGCTGAGCTGATAGCGGTCATTCATGGGATGAACTTATGCAAAAACCTTGGAGCTAGTAAGGTAGCAATTGAAGGCGATTCGGCCTTGGTGGTAAATGTGCTTAGGAAAGGCGAGACTCCTAATTGGAAGCTCCATGGCCTCCTAGCTAGGGCAATGGAGGTTCTGAAGAGCTTTGGCACATACACCATAAATCAAATTTACAGGGAAGGCAACCGTGAAGCGGATGCTCTAGCTAATCTAGGAGTAACAGCCGGATAAGATTGGTGCCCATGTATCAGAATGGGGGTCGCTGTGCCAGCTTGGCTAGTTCGATACATGGGCAATTCAGGGGTAGGGAGAGGAATGAAGCTGAGACAAGCGCATCGTCAGCCGCCCGTACCAGGATTCCGCCATCAAAACAAGAGTGGCTGAGGTAATAAGTAGACATTTATTGCCATACGAGGGAGCAGAACTTGGAAAGCTGGCAAAACTCATATTGTACTGAAGAATTGCTTTGGAAAAGGTGGAAATGATTCTCTCAAGAGATTGAGATCAATCGAAAGCAAACAAATCTTACATTTGGAATGCAACGTACTATCCTTTGTCGAAGTGGAGGAGCCATGTTCGAAATAGGGACAAAAGATATTAATCGTGTTAGTTGGCTCTTGGATGATGTGAATGAATTTGGCTATTTAAGGCGCTTCTCCTGGCTTCCTCTGCACACAAAATGGAGACCCCCATCAAGCTCAAAAGTGGGAAGTCGGAAGCTGCCTTCACAAGGTTTATCTCGGACCAGAGGCTGAAGAACATTTTCCAGAATAAGGATATTCTATGCATTGAGGCGGTGCGAATGGTGCTTGGTCGAAGGTTCTGTTTCTCAGGCAACAAAACGAAGGCGAATTCTAATATATCCTCGCGCTTTCTTGCGTCACTACTGAATTTAAACCTGCCTAAAGTGCGATGCCTGGTCCTCTTGAGAATGGTGTTTGTGGCTATGGTGCTAAAGGAGGACATGGACGTGGTGGTAGTAGCGAGGCCCGGTGTGGGGATCCCATTCCCGGATGACATGGTGAAGATGTTCCAGCAGGGTGTCCAAGTGGAGTGGCAATCGTTCATTTGGGATGTGACGAGAGAACTATTGGATCAACACCAACATTGGGAGAGGATTGGAGCGGATTTCCTATGTAAACGCTTGGGTGTGGTGGAGGTGTTGGGTCTACAATGGCTCAGGGATTTTGCAGACCTCGTTGAAAACACAGATTTCTATGATGAAAATGAATGAAAATGTGCGGAGGGTCTGCAAGTTTTTTGTAATTGCCATGGGTGTCTAGGTGGTGTCTAGGTGGTTTAAAGGTAGTTCAATGTAAATTTTGTTTATGTGGCTTCCAACGGCTGGCTTGATCCAGAACCATGAACATCTATTGTTTTTTGCTTTGAAATCAATATATGCAGCTCGTCTGTGTTTTACTGATCAAAAAAGAAAAAAACCTAAACTAACCCCCAGGGTGCAGACCAGTTGGTTGAGCCGTTGAAAGACACGGACAATCGACGCAGGTTCAAACCTCGACTAACCCAGCCACACACGTTGTGGGGCAGGCCCTAGGAAATCGCGTGACCCAGAGGGGATTAGTCTCACCTGGTAATGGAGACTTAAGAGAAGCCCAACTGGTCGTGGGGATACCCCTCTGAGATATCAAAAAATATTTAAAAAATTAAAACCCAAACCTAAAGGTTCAACACAAACATTTAAACAGAAAATTAAAAAGTAAAACTCTCCCCGCCTACACACCTGTCACCGCCACTGCAATTTTGCAGGAGACCCCATGCTAGCAAAACCCAACACTACACACTTAAATTTCTTCTTCGCATGGATGCACCTCAGAAGTGATCACATGAATGAAGACTTGTTACACATTGAACAAAAAATCTAAAATCTTATGGCAGAATTGTAATGTCACATTTTTTACTACATGAAGAAAATATAATATTATATTACTTAATATTTTATCTCAAAAAGTTAATTCAGAAAAGAAATATTAGTAATTAAATAATATTATATTATGTGACTTATTAAATGCAAATTTGAAAAATTAAGTCACAACTGAAATTTAAAAGAGAATGGAAATATGAGCAGGCAAAGGGAGACCAAGGGTCAAGGCCAAAGTTATAAAAGAACATTTTGGAGTTCATTTGAAGGGTTGAATTTGGCTTTGTGAAGTAGGGTTTTGGCTGGATATTTTCCAAAACTTTGTGAGGACAGGATCCTCCTCTCACAGAGAATATCATCTACGGTGTTGGAAGACACATCCTAGATGGTGGTTGACAGTCTCACCCAAAGGCTGTTTTGGTGCATTACCAGTATGGTTTAATTGAAGTCTTTTAAAGACTAAGTTTTGTATTTCAATATCAATTTGAAAATTTGCATATTATTTATGAGTCTGCTTCAATTTTTTTGAAGAAGTTTTGAAGTTCTGATTTAATTATGGAAGGCTAAGCTTCTCTTGGCACCGATATTACTCTGTATTGGCATCTAGAAGAGAACTCACAGGAAAAAACCTTGAAATTGGGCCAGTCACATTATTTGGTCACTTAATCAACGCCTTATTAGAATAATGGATGGTGGTACATATTTGAAGATGAAAACTTCTTGAACAAGAGATAAATCTAATGAGGTGTCATATTATATTCCACTGATCTTGTAGCTACTTGAAGACTGTTGTCGTTGTTTAATGTCTCCTATTGCCAATATTAAGATTGCCTAAAATCGCATGAAGTTTATTAGTAAAATATCGACAATTGAAGACTAAAATAGAGTCTTCAATATTTGGAAAATCGATACTAAGAATTAGGGAAAATACAAGAAAGAAATTTCTGCTTGCCGTTCTTTCAAAGAATAAAGAAAATTTAACGGGTAGGACTCTATCCAAGGCGCCTCTGAAGAAATTAATATTCATACAAGTCAATGTCAATTCTTGAGGCATTAACAATTAGTGTCGGGCCTTTTTGAGGGAGTCGTGCAAGATAAAGGCATCATAATTCTGAAGAGAATAAACAGGACAAGGAGTCGAAGTCATGATGCAATGGCGTGGTATGTATGATAATTGAAGAAGAAAATAATGCTTGACTGAGTTCTAATATCCTCCAAGAGCCGTCTTCTTCAAGGAGTATTTGTATTAGAAGGAAGATCGGGTTTATACTATCCGGAGTTTCCTGCAACTACCGTTACCCTGAATCTTGATGTTAGATCGAGGTATTTCTCTAAGTCGTCAAACCTTCATTCTCAGTCGGCTGTGAACTTGCTTGTGTGGTGCAAATCCATGAAGTTTACAATGAGTCATCGATGCTGGGAAAAAAACATAAAACATTGAAGCTGCCGTCATATTCCCTTATTACCACGAGGCCACCAAATACTATTGAGGCTTATATAATTTGTGAGAGGAATCGGGTCTTGCTTGCTAAGCTGTTGAATCACTGCCTGGGTGCTCATGTGGAGAAAAAGACAAGAAATAGAAATCGGTTTCAATTATGCTTCTCTGCCTGCACGGCCTTCTGAGTTTATCAGGAGCTGCTTCTGAATCTTGAAGCCGTGGTTTCTTTGTATTGAGAATTCATAATTGATGATTACTATCGGAGTTATGTCGTATGTAAGGAGATGTCAAGTCATCGAGGGAGTCCATAAATATGGGCTGGGAAGGAAATGGGAAGCCGCTTATAGTTTGAATTAGCTTCTATATATTATTTTGGCATCAAAATTTGTATATATATATATAGACTACACTCATCCCACCAGAATAAATGAGACCATGTTATGAGTCCCTAAAAGCTATACATTACATTATTTTTGGAAATGAATTTAATCTGGAAGCATGTAATCTATGGAGTTAAGGTAATCAAATGAGAAGCTGATGAGTGTTGAATTCTTGTTTGGTGTATTCCAGAACCCTGAGTTATTTGGAGCTACGCTGACATTTCGAGTTTTGCATTAATCTAAAATCAAATCTTCTGACTCAAGAAGTAGCTCACGGGGAGTTTAAGGTCAAAGAAACCTATTTTTCCTTAGTATTTAATGTGCCGAGGAAAATAAGGAGATACATTCCCGTAAATTCATTGAAAAGAACACTATTATGGTTGAGTAGTATCTCTTATTGGTAAACTGGAATTATTGTAGTTATTCATGGTATTCAATGCTAGACTTATTGTTAAGATAATTCAGTTTGAAGAGTTTCATTTGTACTATATTTGAGTATAGACAGTAGATCTGCAAACCATTTGACGAAATGCTTGATCAGTCTTAGCTGGTTGAATTCTAAAAAATTATATGCAAAACGGTGTGGCTTCTTACAATGGTATCAGAGCTCAACTCTTTGTGCCATCCTATGGAACCTAAAATTAAACTTCAATTCAGTTCATTGGTGCATAGCATTTAATCAGAGCTCAAAAAAAATTGCAGCATATTGGATTTTAGAGTTGAGTTTCAGATTGAATCATGGCTTCCAAGGAGGAAAAGAGTTTGGCAAGGACACTTTATAATGTAGGAGAAAGGCTCAGTAAAGAATTTCAGTCAATAGAAGATGAAGTAAACATACTCCATTTGCTGGAACAATGCTTGATCCAGGTGAAGCAATCACCTTCTAAGTTAATACAGTTGGGTGCTAAAGGCTCAGTAAAGAATTTCAGTCAATAGAAGATGAAGTAAACATACTCCATTTGCTGGAACAATGCTTGATCCAGGTGAAGCAATCACCTTCTAAGTTAATACAGTTGGCATTAGCACCTGCAGTGACCACTTTGAATCAGCCCTATTGGCTGAGGCATCCTGATGAAGAAACCAAGCTATTGGTTACTTCTTGCTTCACTGAAGTGATGAGAATTGTGGTACCCCAGGTGCCCTATGAAAGTGGTACTATGAAGAAAATACTACACATGATTGTAAAAAGTTTTCAGGATCTTGATGAAATTGGTAGCAGTCTGTACTTCAGAAGAGTCGCCATATTGAAGACGTTTTCAAAAATTCGCACAAGTTTATTGCTCATAGATTGGGATATGCAAGATCAAATATATGATTTGTTCCATTACCTCTTTCATTCAACTTGGTGTGAACAAGGGGAGGATGTAGTTGCAGCCATAAGAGACATTCTAATTGTAACTATCAAAGAGGTTGATGACATTCCTCAATCCGTTCTATCTCTTTTACTGGATGTTCATGAATAGAAAGGGAAGTTTTCTTCAATTGTTGATAAGTTGATCAAAGATTTGTTTCATCAATGTGAAGAAAAATTGAAGCCTCTTTTGATGAAGACTGTTGAGAACAAAGAGGAGATTCCTGATGATGAAGAGGAGAATGAAAGTTGGAATCCCTTTGATTTCGTAGCAGATGTTCAGGGGGTATCTACGGAAATGCATTTATCCCAGCATTGTACAGAGGAGTGCAATGAGGCAATTACAGTTGGGCAGACACATGAGGTGTCTATGCATTCTACAAAGGAGCACATTGAGTCAGCAGCAGCTATGGAGACTCATGATGAAGTTTCAAGTGCTGAACCTACAAAAACAGTTATCCAATCAGCTAGCGAAATACTTCTTCATCTCCGTAATTCAAGAGGATTTTGGTTAGAACAAGCAAAAACTGAGAAGGTAGAAGCTAAACATTCTTCCATTACTAATGCTGATTTGATTGTTTCTCAGGAGTCATGCATTGGAGAAGACACTGAAGAAGTTGGTTCTTGTGGTCACAAATCTGATTTCCCTTTGCTTGAAACTGATTTGAAGCAAAGAGCTAGTGACCTTGAGTATACCGTTGTTGAGATGAGGAGAGAAGCACAACAAATATGTAACAGTCTTGGGAGCACAGTTGAGAAAAATTCTGATTTTTTTTCACCTCATAGCAGCACTTCGTTAACACCTCTAGAACATGATTGGAGCAATCAAAACTTGTTATCTACTGAAAAGGAAATTCAAGCTTTGTCTAAACTTGATAACACACATAGGTATGTAGAAAATTCGATTTATGATGTGCCAAGAAATCAAGATGTGTGTAGTATTTCCCTTGCTGATTTGAAATCAATTAAGAATGTCTTGGAAGAAATCAAAACAGATTTTTTGCATGTAGTTCATGATAGAGATAGGGCTGCTAAAGTTGTTGATGAAGCATTGGAATCGAACAAACAAACAAAGGCTGAATTGTTCATTGTTCAAAAGTCTTTAAGAGAAGCTGAAAATCAGATTACTGCTGCCCTTTTTTTAAGGAACAAGAAACAAAAGAAAGAGTTGAAGAGATTCAAGAAATCATTGATGAGCTTGATTGCATACAAGAGACTTATGACTTGGATCATTGTCCTGATAGAACAGAGAATTCAGATTTTCATCAACATGATTTTAATATTTTTGATAATCCCTTATTTGAAGTTGGTGCAAATGTGTTCTATGAAAATTTATTTTTTGAGTTTGATGAAGGAATTTCTTCAGATGTTAGTGATGAAGAGTGGGATTCAGATACTTCCAGCAATAGAATATTGATGCAAGATCGGGATTCTGAAAATGTTAATGCTGCCCACTGCCCATTCACTCTACATGAAATGGAAAATCAAGGTATGCATATAAATGAGGTTCTCATTCTTGGCCAGCAACAGAGAATTGATTGTATAAGTCAGTTGGATAGAGCTGATTGACAGTTTGATGGTGAGTTTTTTCGATCATTGTTATGATTGTTTGTGAGAATTCTCTCAGATTCTTTTCATGCATCAATGTTTCCAAGTTCAACAAACTTCAGAATTGAGTTTGATGGTGAAGTGAATTTCCTTGAATTGTTTTGGCAATTCTTGTTCCATGGTATTAGTTTTAATATCTTCATGAATTTCAGATGTGATGAGCAATTTTTTGAGTTTCAGGAAGAATTGATACAGTTTGGGCATGCAAATCAAATGATTTTAATCAAAGTAGCGCAGCATTTGCGTGGTGGTTTTTTCCTACAACTCTCTTGGAATCCTAGCATCATGTGGGATTCAATGATTGTTGAAGAAGAGTTTATTGATTTCATTCAATTGATTTTCAGATTGTCTGGTAGGAACAATATGGTGATAATAATATCAAGCACTGTTTTTAGCAAAGATTGTTGGCAACCTCCAATTTTAATTTGGGATCCTGGTATTCAGTTTGGCTTGCAAATGCGGATTGCTTGAGGGCAAGCAATCTTCGAGACAGGAGGAATTGTAATATCCCGTCTTTTACTACATGAAGAAAAAATAATATTATATTAATTACTTAATATTTTATCTCCAAAAGTTAATTCAGAAAGAAATATTAGTAATTAAATAATATTATATTATGTGACTTATTAAATGCAAATTTGAAAAATTAAGTCACAACTGAAATTTAAAAGAGAATGGAAATATGAGCAGGCAAAGGGAGACCAGGGGTCAAGGCAAAAGTTATAACAGAACATTTTGGAGTTCATTTGAAGGGTTGAATTTGGTTTTGTGAAGCAGGATTTTGGCTGGATATTTTCCAAAACTTTGTGAGGACAGGATCCTCTTCTCATAGAGAATATCATCTACGGTGTTGGAAGATACATCCTGGATAGTGGTTGACAGTCTCACCCAGAGGCTGTGCTGGTGCATTACTAGTATGGTTTAATTGAAGTCTTTTAAAGACTAAGTTTTGTATTTCAATGTCAATTTGAAAATTTGCATATTATTTATGAGTCTGCTTGAATTTTTTTGAATAAGTTTTGAAGTTCTGATTTAATTGTGGAAGGCTAAGCTTCTCTTGGCACCGATATTACTTTGTATTGGCATCTAGAAGAGAACTCACGGGAAAAAGCCTTGAAATTGGGCCAGTCACATTATTTGGTCACTTAATCAACGCCTTCTTAGAATATTGGATGCTGCTGCATATTTGAAGATGAAAACTTCCTGAACAAGAGATAAATCTAATGAGGTGTCGTATTATATTCCATTGATCTTGTAGCTGCTTGAAGACTGTTGTCGCTGTTTAATGTCTCCTATTGCCAATATTAAGATTACCTGAAATTGCGTGAAGTTTATTAGTAAAATATCGACAATTGAAGACTAAAATAGAGTCTTCAATATTTGGAAAATCGATACTAAGAATTCAAGAAAATACAAGAAAGAAATTCCTGTTTTCCGTTCTTTCAAAGAATGAAGAAAATTTAATGGGCGGGACTCTGTCTAAGGTGCCTCTAAAGAAATTAATATTCATACAAGTCAATGTCAATTCTTGAGGCGTTAACAATTAGTGATGGGCCTTTTTGAGGGAGCTGTGCAAGATAAAGGCATCGTAATTCTGAAGAGAATAAACGGGACAAGGAGTCGAAGTCATGACGCAATGGCGTGGTATGTATGATAATTGAAGGAGAAAATAATGCTTGACTGAGTTCTAATATCCTCCAAGAGCCGTCTTCTTCGAGGAGTATTTGTATTAGAAGGAAGATTGGGTTTATACTATCGGGAGTTTCCTGCAACTACTGTTACCCTAAATCTTGATGTTAGATCGGGGTATTTCTCTAAGTCGTCAAACCTTCATTCTCAGTCGGCTGTGAACTTGCTTGTGTGGTGCAAATCCATGAAGTTTACAATGAGTCATCGATGCTGGGAAAAAAACATAAAACATTGAAGCTGCCGTCATATTCCCTTATTACCACGAGGCCACCAAATACTATTGAGGCTTATATAATTTGTGAGAGGAATCGGGTCTTGCTTGCTAAGCTGTTGAATCACTGCCTGGGTGCTCACGTGGAGAAAAAGACAAGAAATAGAAATCGGTTTCAATTATGCTTCTCTGCCTGCACGGCCTTCTGAGTTTATCAGGAGCTGCTTCTGAATCTTGAAGCCGTGGTTTCTTTGTATTGAGAATTCATAATTGATGATTGCTATCGGAGTTGTGTCGTATGTAAGGAAGATGTCAAGTCATCAGGGGAATCGATAAATATATGAAGCTGGGAAGGAAATGGAGAGCAGCATAGTTTCCAGGTAGCTTCTATATATATTGTTTGGCATCCAAAATTTGTATATATATATATATAGACTACACTCTGTCCACCGAATAAATGAGACCATGTTATTATGAGTCCCTGAAGCTGCTCTGTTCTGTTATTTTTTGGAGAAATGATTTAATCCTGGAAACTGTGTAATCTATGGAGTTCTGCGTAATCAAATGAGAACTGGTAGTGTTGGTTACTGTTTGAATTGTATTCCAAATTTCAAGTTGTTGGAGCTCTGTGACATTTTCAGAGTTTTGCATTAATCTCGAAATCAAATCTTCATGACCAGCTCGAGAAGTAGCTACAGGAGTTTAAGGTCATGAAACCTATTTTCCTTAGTATTTAATGTGCCAGAAAAATAAGGAGATACATTCCCGTAAATTTATTGAAAAGAACACTATTGTGGTTGAGTAGTATATCTTATTGGTAAACTGGAATTATTTTGGTTATTCATGGTATTCAATGCTAGACTTATTGTTAAGATAATTCAGTTTGAAGAGTTTCATTTGTACTGTATTTGAGTATAGACAGTAGATCTGCAAACCATTTGACGGAATGCTTGATCAGTCTTAGCTGGTTGAATTCGAAAAAATTATATGCAAAACGGTGTGGCTTGTTACAAGAACCACAGCAACAACAGTAAACGCACAACACACTGCACAACAAGGATGGCTGATAGCAGAACTGAAACATGATAGCCCACGATATGTTTTTCAAATTTTCTGGAAGCTAGAGGCCAAATTTTCTAAAAACTAAGAAAAACCTTATATAAGACACATGTTTAAAACTATTTTTATAGATATTTAATCATAGGCATTGTGCAGTTGAACTTATGGCAAACTAAAATGAATTTTAAGGATTTTTTTATGTTTGTCAGATTTCAAATTTTTTGGATAAGATCCAGCAATCTCTGTGACTTAGTGATTCAATATAAAAGATTTGATCGTCCTTAAAGGAGTAGGTTATTTTCGATAACATTAGGGCTTGCCTACTATTTTAGAACAACCATATATTTTTTAATAAACCCTTTTAAATAAAAGTAAAATAATTGTTTTAAATTTTTTTAACATCCTATTTGTTTTTTATAGTTGAAATTTTTTTGATGTATATGTTTATTTCCAATCTCTACACATCATTTTATTTGACATGTTTTTTCAGTTATCCAAATCTTTGCCAGGCTTTTCCAGTTTGAAACCAAGGTGTTGTTGAATTCCCATTACACTTTTGCCACGCCATGTTAATAGTGAGTAAATGGAATGCTACTATAGACAATCCCACTCTCACCAAGAAGAGATCTATTTTCAACTCAACATACAAATATTTTTATAACAATTTTTTTGCTTCCCAAATTTGGAATCAAACTAGATGCTTATGATTCCAAACGGCTAAGGCCAGAGAAATTAATATATGTGCTCATGCTGACTAAATATTAATGCCCTGTTGCTTTTGACTTCATAAATTTGAATCCCAAAAACAAAAATAATTCACTTGCGCATACTTTACCTGAAATGTTGCACCGACAACAGTTGCTGTTGTCTCTCCAACCCCAATTGCACTCAAAAGAGCCTACGAATTTATTTAACTGTTATTAGCAACAAAAATAATGAATCCCAGAACCATTGAGAATCAGCAAAACAAACTCATAAGTCAAAACATGGAGATCTCCAATCACTAGCCTACTTGTGTAGAAAGCATGCACCGAATGTAAGTTGACAGGCCCTGCACACAATTAGTTATCCAATGATATAACACAAATCAAAAGTATAATTATTTGTAAAATAAGACATTTGATACAAATAATAAATCTAAAACATGATATGATTTGGACGTTAGTCTCTACCTGAAGAGAATCCCATATCTGAAAAGGTACATAATCAGGAGTTACACTGTTTGGAAAACCCTGCAAGATGAAGCAAGCAATCAAATGAACCCAAAAGCAAACATCAACCTGTTTGCATTATTTAAATTAAGCATCAACTTGTTTGCATCATTTGAATACATCTTTTGTGATTCACAAAGGTAGAGGTTGTATTTTTAACTAGTCACTTATGTTGATTGTTTCATGTGTCTGTTTGTGATAATAAATCAATTTAATTTTAATTTTAGGATAAGATAAGAACTCCAGTCAACTCTCCATCATTTAAGATTCTCTTCACTGGACTCACTCTCATCATCATTGTAATAATCACCTTCACCCAAGTAGACTGATTGTACTCTAGCTCAACTCTAGTTCAAGTATAGGCTTAACTAGGTGAAAATCTTCTATTTAGAGCATCTCCACTGAGTTGGACTTCTCATTTAGAGCCTTGATTTTGCCAGCCTGTAGGGTTGAAAGTTAACATTTGAGTGCAGATTTACAATGGAAACATGATCGAAAGGGAACTGCAGGGTGAGAACACAGATTGGCAACCTAAGTTCTTATCAAAGGAGGAAGATATAAATCCTATCCAAGATTTTAAGAACCAGCTTTTGGAGCAGTTTACTATTAGCTATAAAGCTCTAGACTCATTTAGAAAAATGTGACAAGAAGATCTTGTTTGAAAGGCATTATTAGAGGATCAATGTGAAAGAGATGAGTGCAAGCTTCTTGCCTTTTTTGAATATGACAAAAACTATGATATTTATAAATCTTATGTTACCTATGAAGAATTCTAGGAAATATTTGAAGAAAACAGAAGAGAAAGGAGTGGATGAAGAAAGAATTGAAACCACCAGAAGAGGCCAAGGAAGGGAGCATGAAGCAAGAAAGGAGTGGATGAAGAAAGAATTGAAACCACCAGAAGAGGCCAAGGAAGGGAGCATGAAGCAAGAACAGTCAAATTCAGAGCCACAAGACATCTTTGAGTAAGAACAGAAGGGACCCAATATACCGGTTGAAAGTAAAAAAATTGGCAGTACAGGATTTATTCACTTCTAATGATATTATGATTGTATATGTCAGCAAAATATTGATAAAGTCAAGGAGGAAAAGGTTTTAATTGTTGGATGTGAAGAGCCCAAGATAGAGGAAGATGTGCCAATTCATGCACTATACATTGGAGCCATTGATTGATCTTCAAAGTAGCATACCAAATGGACATGCATCTAAAGAAAGTATTTTGAGTCTCAAAGATAAAAGTGTTGAGGGTATCTCCACAATTCTTATTTCAGCAAAAGAGGGTGAACTCCTTGTTGGCAGCCTAAGGTATGGAAATGATCATCATATCTCAGATTTGTTGTTTCCTCCTATGTCACTACAAAATTCTTATCATGATGAAAAGCATGCTAGAAAGGATAATAGAATAAGGGATACAACTTGCAGTATAGGTCATGTGGACTCTTTGATTCAAGTTCAAGATTGTTTTTGCATATGGGATCTGGGTGATCTTTTGAGGATCGAAGTGGATAGAAGCATTGAGATTGCTATTGAGTTGTCCATCTCTTGCATTTAGATTGAAAAAAGTTTATGAAGAATCGTATAGGATTCGTTGTGCATTTTAGCCACATTCTTAAGGTTCAATGTTCACAGTTCATAGATCACTCCTAGGAGCTAAGTTCCATATTTGAAGACGAGATATAGGTGATGGCCAAATGGAGATAATCACAATGGGATGCTTGATTTGGAAAGGCGGTAAGCAAATTGGATATTGTTTTGATATTAGAGATTTTCTAAGCAAGTGTTGTGTGGTGCTTTTGGGACCAAGCTACAAATAGGTTGGAAGATTCACAAAGGATGGGCTACACCAAGATGGCTTCCCCATTCCTAGCATCATGAAGGAAAGACAATTTGTCATCACTTTGAGTGAACAAAAGATATGCAAAGATTTCTATATCATAGGTCTTCGAGAAATTAGTAAAACATGGAGCTTGCAATGGGTGCATTCTATGGGAGAGCTCACTATGGAGTTGGAATCCAAGGGAGATAAGGTAGAACTTCAAGCCATTGAAGAAGGAGATCCAAGAGTTAACATGACTTTCCTTAGATGGCCGCCAAATGAGGAATTGGTAAGATGGGAATTTCTTGTTGAGAATCACCGACTTGACAAAATAAGGATGAGTATTGGTTGCAATAGGCACGAGCCAAGGGCCGATTTGAGTATGGACCCCGATTTTAGATCTGCTGCCCTCAACATTTGCAGCACCTATCACATTTTCAGTCACATGGTGGGGGAGTTTCCAACCCATTATCATTGTTGAGGTGTTTGCAGCTAGTAAGGTGATTTCCAGCCATTACATCTACGATTCTAAGCAAAAGAATGCAAAGTTACAGCCAAGGTATGAAGAATATCTCTTGGTTTAATGTTGTGCGTAGGAGGTAACACATGTTGAAATCATCAAGTTCAAACATTCCAACATTTTTAGTGCTGTTGGGGAAAAAGTTTGGGGCAATGTATGACTATTACAGCCACCTTCCAGCCCACATACAAGCTGATCCAAACCATTTTTCAAGTGGTAAAGCTTGGGACATCATGGTAAGAGTCTTTGGAGTCCAAGCTAAACAATATAACACCAATTTGGAATAATTGTTGGCATGCAATGGTCACACTTCTTTGAAAAGTACATTATAGAGCTGAAATTCAAGGTGGATGAGATGGAGGTGATACTCCACGGCATATTGAATGGAGTTCCAAGAATGGTTGAAATGGGAAGAAAGGAGGCGATCATTCAAGGAAGCCAAACCACTCAAAGCATGAATATAATCAAGGATCCACTTCAAGGTAAGATACTTTGTTATGATAATGTTTGGCCTATTTTAAATATGTTCATTATGGCACACCGAAGATGGCCACCCAATGAGATATTGGAAAAACAAGATCTTTTGGGTAAGAATCATCAACTTAACATGGCTGGTTGGAATTTTGGTGGCAAGAACTATGACCCATGGATCATTATGAGTGTTGTTTCCCATTCTAGAACTGTTGTTACCCACATTTCCACCTTCCCCCACATTCTATTGGCAACCATACAGAAGTTGTAAATCGCAAGGAGGATGCATTTCCCACCTATTGTCATTGGTGAGATGGCTGCAGCCGATAGAAGATGGTTTCCAGCCACTACAATTCTGATTTTAAGTAAGAAAATGCAATGCTACAGCAATGGAATCGTTTGAGGAAACATGGAAAGAACTTGCAGAGATCAAGGAGATCATTATAACAACAATATAGAAAAGGTGAGCATGGCGGTTGACATACAATGGTTAAATTTATTTTGGAATTTCATTGCTAAGAGGAGAAGATGAAGGGAGTTGTGTGTCACGGCAACTAACTTATTAAGCAGTCATGAGCAATGCATGGAAACCTCGGTAAGAAGTTTACATAAAAATCAGAGTGGTGCACTGAATGCATGGCGAGGTAGCATCAAACTTGGAAGATTGTGCAAATATTAATCCACAAGGAAGGAGGAGAGCAACTGTTGATGATCTCCAACCACCCAAGGAAGGAGGGAACATACCTATGACAGTTATGACCCAAATTGTCATCATGAATGTTGTTGCTATCATCGTTATCAGCCCTCATATTATTTCAGTTGCACTCATATGGGAAGGAGTGTTTTTCAGTTTGTGACTGCTAACAAAGAATTTTCAGTCTTCATAGGAATATTTTTAACCTCTACATTGCTCACATTTTTTATTTTTGCAAGTAAGTTTTAGTATTGCAGCTGTTATACCATTGTCATATTGCTGGCTTTGCTGTCATCAGTCATGAACACTGCATATTTGCACATTTTATGGAGGTTTTATCACTAGTCGATGTTGGTAGAAAGTTTCGGCTGAAGGGACCAAATATTTCAGCAATCATAGTTCTGATTTGGGTGAGATTCCAAGTGATTTGTGACTATTGTAACTTACTTCCGAACCATTTAAAGTCTTATTTGCACCATATTTTGGGAGGTACATCTTGCCATACCATTGAAGGGTTTATTGGAACTCAAGGTTTTGCTATTCCAAATTCTTCATTACATAGGAGGAACTAAGTGGTGTAAGAGTGGTGAGTACACATGGCAACCCTCGTTCTTGTGGGAGTTGGGACTCAAAGGAGACTTTGCAGGATCTCATCATGAGATTTTTAGATGTTTGTATTGTGGATCATGCACACTTGTTGGCCAAATTGTTTCCTAAGTGGCAAAGGTTGCATACAATCATTGTGAGAAATAAAGTTGAGAGATGTTGTACTTGTTGGCTCAAGTTGTTTCGTACAAAATTCAGATGCTATAGCATGTTTCATAGTGTTGGAACAATGATATTTGAGTATTCAAGTGGGCATGATGATTTGTGGCAAAAGTTGTTTCATTTGACAAGTATATGGCCCAGACTCTATGGACATTACAACCTGATTCATCATATTGGCTAAATAATACTTGAGCATCTGGGTTTGCAATTGCTTGTGGACAGGAAATTTCTGGAAGGACGAACTATCATGTCCCCTTTCCCAAAATAGAACCAAGGAGAATATTTTTTAGCCTATCCTTATTTCCCATAGGGTTAAGAGGAAAAAGCAAGGGAAGTAATTAATAATATTTTAAGTGGGCCCAATAATTTCAAATTTAAAGGCCAATTTAATAATATTATTATAATTAAAAATTAAAATTAAATACTAGTGTTAAATAAAAAGTATTTTTAAATACTAAAAAATAAGATAAAAAGTATTTTAATATACTAATTGGAAGGAAAAGTTAAATCAAGGGCCCAAATTGAAAATGTTTAAATAAGGGCACTTGGCTTCATTTTGAGGGAGAGAATGTAATTTTTGGTATTTTCGTTGAGAGCTTTTGCTTTCAAGTTTTGGCATCCAAAGACAAAAACCCTTGGCTGTTTTCAGTGATCTAGGAGGACGAAAACCATTAGATTTGCAAACAAATAACAATTGGAGGGAGATCTTGTGGATTTTATGAATTATCCATCATTATTGCAGCTGATCGCCTTATTTGGTATGCTGATTGAAGATGCGCCAGCTATAAAGGAGACCATATTTTTTATCCATACCAGATTTGCAGCCTTTTGAGGTTCATACATCAGTCATTATCAGTTTTTAGGAGATTCTGGCCAGCAACAGTAAGAAGAAGACAATAAAAACCATAGTTGAAAAAATCGCTAAAAACTCGCCAAACGCGCAAGTAATCGCTGTGTTTTTATAGAGGCGAGTTAATTGCCAAAAAAATCGCGGCCGAGTAAACCCAAAAATCGCAGCGATTCAACAAGTAAAAATCGCGTGTAATAGCAGTAAAAATTGGTGAAAAATGCTTGCCCTAAGTTTTTTGTTTAGTATTAACTTGGACGCCGATTTAGTTTTATATTTATTCATGCCCGACAAAGAACGACGACGTCTGAGAGCAGCAGGGAGAAAAACGACGACGTCTGAGCAAGGAAAAATCTGACAGGGGCAGGAGAAAATCCGATCAAGGTGCGCACGTCTGAGAAGTTCATTGTTTTTCTGTTTTCGTCTAGTTTTTCTGCCTTTTTTTGTCAGCATTTTCCTGTGTTTTTTCCATAGTTTGCTCTAGGGTTTTTTAATATTTCTAAAAATTACTTTTTTATAATAATATTTCTAAAATGTATTACGAATAATGCTTTTTTATAATAATATTTCTAAATTGTATTACAAATAATACTTTTTTATAATATTATTTTTTTATAATAATATTTCTAAATTGTGTTACGAATAATACTTTTTATAATAATATTTAGATTTTTTTTTTGGAAAATGCTTCCTATTTATAATATTTCAGCATTTCTAATTAAAAAAAAATTAAAATAAATTAAATTAAAATTTCTAATTTTTCAATATAGTTAATACTTATATAATTATAAATATAATATTTATTATTTATTATTAAGTAGTAAATATATTTAAAAGCCTTAAATTTAAATATATTTATTACTTAAAACTTTAAATTTATAATATTATATTTAAAGTTAAGCCTTTTAAATTTGATAAATAATATTATTTATCAAATTTAAAAGGCTTAAGTATAATATTATAAATTTAATGGCTTAAGTAATAAATATATTTCAATTTAAGGTTTTGAAATATATTTGTTAGTTATCTGATGAAATCAATAATATGTTCTAAAAGTTCAGTTTATATGTGTGTTTTTAAGAATATTTTAAAAAATTGTGCATTTTCAAATGTTCGATAAATTTGCCGAGTTATTGCCGAGTTTTTCCCCAAGTTTTTGCCGAGTCCCGAGTTTTTAAAATTTTTGGGTCTACCGAGTTATTGCCGAGTCCGAGTTTTTCAACTATGATAAAAACTATCATTTTCACATATTCTAGTCACTGTTCCAGCCGGACAACATTAGTTACCACCCATACCAGCCATACTGACTGTATTAGAGTGTCGTACAGATCTATATCAGCTTATTTGGAGGGTTGTACCAACATCAAAAAGGGGCAATTCACACATTTCATGGAGACGCCAGCTTGGAAGGTGAATAAAATAATTTTGTTTGGCTTTGGGAGCCCTCCCACATCCATACAGCTGCTGTCCTAGTCCATACGGGCCTGCAAATTCATCATCACAACTGGACCAACCAACCATACCACTTCAAGGAGGTCTTTGTGAGTTAAACTTATCATTTTTAGAACTGTAATAAGTTTTGGAGCATGTTTCTAGCCTTGTAAAGATTAGTAAATTAATAAAATCAGACTTTGAGAATTTCCAAGTTCGTCAGATCTGAGCTTTTGGAGTCAACTAGGGTTTGTACCAACAATTATATTTTTCAAAAAATTGGTTCAGATTTGGCATAAAATGTGCTTGAGGGTTTGAACAAGCGCTTTCAATTATTTGTCTTCACATTTATTTTGTTGTTCCTGTGTAATGTCCCCATTTTACGACACCTTCTGTTTGTTAGGTTTGTTTTGGAAACACTTACTATTTTTAGTAAGTGCTATTTTTAGCAGGGGGTCTGGTATAGTACTCCAGTCAATGGTGAGCCATCTCGAGTGCCTCAGCTTCTCTCCGGCTTAGGATTCAAGGCGCATTACTTACTATTTTCGGAACTTACTAAAAATAGTAAGTCAATTAGGGTTGACCGGTCTTGGCAGGCTAGCCCTGGTCAGGTTAGTCATTGTGCACATTCAGAGGATTAAGTCACTTCGAAAGATTATTTTAATATTTGAGGCACTTTGGGAAATGTGTTTTAATAAGTGACTTTATAATGTTTAATTAAAAGGGGGACATAAGGGGACTCAATTAAAAATTAGACCATGGATGCCTAGTCTAATAACTTGAAGTTGTTTTTAAAGCCAAATATTATAATATTTCATTTGGGCGCCCAAACTATGGAGAAAGATTTAAAATTAATTTAAAATCAAATTTATGGAGTTTTAGAGGCAAATTAGGGTTGCTGGAGAAAACTTATTAAAAGTTCATTTTGGAGGCTTTTTTCATTATGGATGTTTGAGTTTTTTGGAGGACTGGCTGGGAGCTTGGCTCTGGCTTGGATTTTGACTTGCTGAGACGAAAACCTCTACAGGGACACCTTTCCTTGTGTGTGAAAGACCACATCAGGAAGGGATTTGGAGGCTTCATTTCAGGAGCTTCATATGTGCTTACAAGTTGCAGGTTACAGAGTTTTTGAAGTTGATTTTCATTCAAATTAGAAGTGGATTTGTGGATTTTGGCTTGTAATGATATGGTTTCGATTTTGGTGAAGGAAAGAGGTATTTGGTGATGATTTAATGAATTTCTGGGCATTTTGGCTTGGTGCCTGAAACCCATAAATTTACTCATAACTTTGTGGAGAAATTTTATTTCAAAGTGGGTATTGAACTAATGGAAGAGGGATCTTGAGGCGATCATTTTGAGCAATTGATTGTATTTTTTGAAGCTGGATTGAATTTTTAGGGACAGATCACCCCTCTAGAGAAGCTGTCCTTGAGGCCTTCTCTTGCAGCTGGAGAAAACAGGGCTTTAGGGCTGCATTCTTCTTCAAGGAGCAGGGAGTTCGTTCCAGGGAATCTCAGTTGGTGGCCACAGGAAATTTCAGAGCAAACTTTGAATCTGAAAATTTGATCGCCCTTGGAGTGAGCGCATCTTTCTCTGGATATTATCATCCTTTCTGATCGGCCTATTTACTGTGTTTGTTTCAGGGCCTGAAGCCGCTGCGGTAGGGAGTTTAGTGGCTCCACCTTGCATTGATTTGTTGACCCTTCCCTCTAATTGATGGACGTGGATTTAAGGTGTCAATTTTCTGCTGAAAGGAGCTTATTCTCAGGTCTGAAAATATCTACCTTGCTGAGTATGTAATGAGTTGGTTAAAATTGAGAAATGCATAATTTCCTGAGTCTGATTTTAGCTTGTAATGGGTGGACTGATAAACTTGTAAACTCAGAAAACATTCTGTTATGTAATCTAAGTAATATAGTCTGAAAGTTGATCATTGCTAGTTTGTTTATCATTGTTATTTCCTGCTCTATCTTCACTTTCAATTTCATGTTGAGACATTGAATGGCATATTGAAAACATCAAGCAAAAAAACATCAAAACTTATCAAACAGCAAGCAGAAATTTCAAAAAAATCAGATTGGGGTTGGTCATCACATCCTATTGTTTTTAATTTGCAGAATTCATAAAAATACAAAAATAACCAGCATATTTCAAAAATAATTAATCAGGGACATTCCATATACCACAGTTTGAAAATAATGACACACTGGCAACAAACTTTTCTAAGCTTTACTCATAGAAGAAATTTATAATTTGTAAATTTTATTTATATTGAAACTTGAAGTCCATATGTATTGAATTCATTTTTTGGTCTATGTTATGTATTGAAGTCTAATTTTGATCTATATATGAATGAAAGCAATGATATGTTCCATAAATTCAGTAATATGCATGTTTTTGAAGAATATTTTTACAAATATATGTATTTTTAATGTTTGATAAATTTGCTGAGTTTTTTTATTTTCCCAAGTTCTTGCCAAATTCTGAGCTTTTAAAAAATTTGGGTTAGCCAAATTATTGCTGAGTATGAGCTTTCAAACTATGCATGAAACATTGCTAAACATACAATGACAATGAGTACCAAATTTAATCAAAATAATTGCTTGTGGAACTAACTGTTTTCCCTACAAGGTTTTGGATAGCACAAAGACAAGAAATCTATCAACTCAAGCACAACTGGTACTACAAAGTTCAAGGCCCCAACCCTCACAGAAATAGAAAATTAAATGTTAAAGATCAATCCTTCACCACTAACCTCACCTACCTCAATAATTTTCAATATAGCACTAAAACTAGAGGTCTAGAAAAGTTGTGATGAGCCTAAGGGAAAAACCAACAGAGTTCCATTTTAAAAGCCTATGAGGGATCAACCATATGGTGAAAAAATGCAAGTGGTAAAACAAGAAGAGGCAACGCAAACCTTATTCCTAAGCTACAAACATGAAGGCTAATAATATCCTATGGTTAAAAATGGAAGTAATAAAACTAGCAAAGCCAACACAACCCTTGTTCCTATGATACAATATTGAAAGAGTAATGTCCCCATTCTAGTCAGTTTCAGGAGCAGTTGAGTTAGCCTATTTCTTGGACCCCTGTAGGCTGACGGGATCTGGTTAGGGGGTCAGTGGTCGTTTTGGTGGGTATTTGTCATTCCCACTCCTTCACTTCAGTATTGGTTTCAGTGCAGGCATTTGTAGCTTAGTGTTTGCCAACTTCTAACGACACGGAAAAATCTTGAGTTTGGAGGCAGTTATGAATATTTACGTGGTTAAGTTAATTATTTAACTTATTGGTATATTATAAAGTCAAATTGACTTTATAAAAGATTTAAAAAGCCACTTAAATATATTAAATTGATGACTTAAGACTATAAAGTGAAAAAATAAATCACTTAAGTCAAAAAGTGCGCTCAAGTATTTAAAAGGCAACTGTTGAAATGATTTAAATACATTTTAAATGTCTTTAATGCAAAAGTGGCGTTACTCTTGAAAGTCGTGCCTTTTTTAGGTTATAAGGCAAAAGAAGCAAATCGACCTCATTATGTGATTATTTGACTTTGCTTCAAAACTTCTCTGTGATTTTTGTTTGAGGGCAAGGGTTTCAAGATATGTTCATTGGAGAGTGACAATTCTTCATTGAATTAGTGATTGTGAGACTGTGAGAGATCAGTTGAATGGTTGCTACTGAGGGAGCTTCATACAGAAGTTCATCTGTGCTACATCAGAGTTCTATTCAGTATTTTCCAGTTTGTAATAAGGGAGAGGGCTTCACATCTTGGACGCCATCTTCAATAGTTTCTTTGCTTTCAATAAAGGATATTCATCACCTACAGAGGCCGTACCATTTGCATTGGGTGGTGTGTCTCCTAGAAAGGGCGTGTGAATAAGGAAGCCAATACACCTTGCTTTTGGTTCATTTCTTGACTTCATTTCTAGCGCCTACCTCTTTCAGCACATTTTCTCTAGTTTCAGAGTGGGAGAAAGTAGTGTTAGTTTTTATAATCAGATTATGTAAGCAGAATTTAATTCAAAATCAGACACATGAACACAGAAAATACTTTGGGAAAACCCTCCTCTTGAGGGAGAAAAAACCCAGCAACAAAGATATCTCTTATATATGTAAACAATGGCAACAATTCACTTTACAATGAGGCCAATCACAAGGCCAATATTCAGCACCAATAATGACAACTATAACAGATAACAATCTGTCCTTCCTTAAACTCAAATCCGCACTTGAAGTAATTCACAATCTACTTCTTGAAGAATTCGCACTTTTCTCTTGAACAATTTGCACTTGACTCTTGAAGAATTCGCACTTGTATGAAGGAAGGAGTCGAACTTGCTTGATTCCTAAATGGAGTGAAATGACCACCTATATATACATATTGATAGAGAGGTTGCACCTCTTCAAGAGCTAAGTCGGCCATCAAGAGAAAATATAATTACAAATAATAAATGCTAATTACAAGGAAGGTCGGCCCAAATTGAAATTATATTGTTGCCATGTGAAGCGCCCCTTCACATTAATTATCACAAATAAATGAATAGCTGATAGGCTATATGAATTTATGTCTTCACTCGTGGCTGGAAGGATGAGCCCGAAGCTGTTATAACATCAACAAGTAGATCCAAGCTCCAGGCATGCAATTTCATCAGTTTCAGCCATTCCTGCCTGGCATGTGCAAAATTTCTTATTTAAATAATCTGGAGGGTTTCAGGTATGTCTTTTGTATGCAATTTCTTTGTTTGAATTGCCAGATCTATAATGCAATTACCGTTTCTCAGATTTAGTTTTAAATTCAGTTTTATATCCATTTATGTTTGGCGCACCTTCTACTTTTGTCTACAATTCTTCTTTAAAATTCATCAAAAACCAAACAAAACACAAAAACGGGTACTTATTGTTCAAAGGTCGAGTTAGAGCCAGTTAGGCTATTCACAGCGGTATCAGAGCTTTTAATCCTGCTAGCTTGGAGGGCTAAACGTTTATATGCATCATAATCAGTTTGGGCCACACAGGTTTTACTCACACAGGAGACCAAGGTTGCAGACAAACCAGTTCCCATTTGAGAATAGACCATTTGATAATCAATTCGAAGAGGTACCATTGGAAAACATGGGTGATAGGAATGATGGGAAGCCACACAGGAATCATGCTAACAATGAGGATCATGAAGTCAAGGACATACTGACAGGACTTGTAGCTGGCGAGGAACAGGTGGTGAATGTACTACAGCAGCTTAGTACAAACATACGAAATTTGACTGTTCATAGAAGACCGAATCAAGAACAGGAGGAAGGGAGTGTACAGGGAGGCCCACAGAGGACAGTAACTCCTACACATACCTATGACAAACCTACTCGCCCTACCTTTGTCAGGAATGGGCCAAAAGAGGGTAACGAGGATGAGGAGCAAGGTAACGTAATCTTTGGAGACAATATTATGACACAACATGATGAGTAGGATGCCTTGCCACAAAGAGTTAAGGATCACCTTAACTTTGACAGGTTTCTAACACAAAAAAGCGAGCACAGCAAGAACAAGATAGATAGGAGACCTTGGCACAGGAACAATGATCTCAGAAATGCTACCAGTAAGCTCACACTCACCACATTTGATGGCAGTGGCAGAGTCACAGCTAGAGCTTGGGTTAGCAAGCTGGATACATTCTTAAACCTACGTCCTATGGCAGAAGAGGATGCCATAAAGTTTGCAGCTCTGCACTTGGATGGCGTAGCCCATGACTGGTGGCACCATGGCATGGTTACACTACAACATGACAGGATCACAACTTATCAAGAATTCACAGATAGGTTGGTTGAGAGACTCGACAAACGGGATCCAAAGTTATACTTTAGAGATCTCGCTTAGCTGAAGTAGTTGGGTAGTTTAGAATCCTACATTGGAGAGTTTCAGAAGCTCTCAGTCATGGTAACCGGCATATCAGAGAGGAGATTGGTTATACTCTTCGTAGAGGGCCTATTCGAGCCTATGAAAGGTTGGATCAAGGCATTTGATCCACCTACCTTGCAAGAGGCTATGAGGAAAGCTCGTAGCATGGAACTTACCACTTCACGTAGTAAGTCCAATTCAGAACCATCTTCATCACATAGTGACAGCAAATCAAAAGATGTTGATCCCAAGAAATCAAACAATGTTGAGCAACAGAAAAATTTTGCAGCCCCTTTCAACAGGGAAACAATCAATGATTTGCACAGAAGGAAGCTATGTTTTTACTGCAAGGGTTCGTATGACCTTAACCATGACTGTCCCCTCAAGCCTAAAGGTCAAAATAGAAAAATGGAGTGGTTTTATGAGGGAGAAAATATGACTGAATTTTCAAACCAGCAAGCTGTTCCAGAGGATACAGGAGCTGAAAATTCAAAAATTGAAGTTGAAATTAAAGGAGAGTTGGAGCCACCAAAAGCTCACATGTCTACCATGCGAAGGGAAGGCTCTTTCAAGTTATGGGGACTCTTGGCTGGCCAAAGAGTCATCTCCTTGCTCAATACAGGTGCAACACATAACTTCATTGATGCACAATTGGTGGAAAGATGTGGAATTCAAACTCATTAGTTTGAAGGAATAAGAGTAAGAGTTGTTGATGGTTACATTCATAAGTGTGAGAGGATGATACCGGATCTACCGATGAAACTCAATAACTTTGAGTTTACAGCAGATTTTTATGTGGTGAACATGGGAGACACTAAAGTGATTCTTGGCATGAAGTGGCTTCATGCGATTGGAGAGTTCACTCTCAACCTTCGTAAGATGGAGATGAAATTCAAGGTTGACGGAGTTACTCATGTGCTTAAAGCCATCAAGGACAGCAACTTAAAAGTAATTACCTTCAGAAGAATGGAGAGGTTCGTTTGACAGTCCATTCTCAAGATGAGGGGTGTAGAGAGCAATTTACAGCATCCAGCTTTGAGTTTGCTTGAGGAGCAAATTCAGGGAGGGCGGACTGTAATGTCCCCATTCTAGTCAGTTTCAAGAGCAGTTGAGTTAGCCTATTTCTTGGACCCCTGTAAGCTGACAGGATCTGGTTAGGGGGTGAGTGGCCGTTTTGGTGGGTATTTGTCATTCCCACTCCTTCACTTCAATATTGGTTTCAGTGCAAGCATCTGTAGCTCAGTGTTCGCCAGCTTCTGACGGCACGGAAAAATCTAGAGTTTAGAGGGAGTTATGAATATTTACGTGGTTAAGTTAATTATTTAACTTATTGGTATATTATAAAGTCAAATTGACTTTATAAAAGATTTAAAAAGCCACTTAAATATATTAAATTGATGACTTAAGACTATAAAGTGAAAAAATAAATCGCTTAAGTCAAAAAGTGCGCTCAAGTATTTAAAAGGCAACTATTGAAATGATGATTTAAATACATTTTAAATGTATTTAATGCAAAAATGGCGTTAACTCTTGAAAGTCGTGCCTTTTTTAGGTTATAAGGCAAAAGAAGCAAATCGACCTCATTATGTGATTATTTGACTTTGCTTCAAAACTTCTTTGTGATTTTTGTCTGAGGGCAAGGGTTTCAGGATATCTTCATTGGAGAGCGACAATTCTTCATTGAATCAATGATTGTCAGACTGTGAGAGATCAGTTGAATCGTTGCTACTGAGGGAGCTTCATACAGAAGTTCATTTGTGCTACATCAGAGTTCTATTCAGTATTTTCCAGTTTGTAATAAGGGAGAGGGCTTCACATCTTGGACGCCATCTTCAATAGTTTCTTTGCTTTCAATAAAGGATATTCATCACCTACAGAGGCCGTACCATTTGCATTGGGTGGCGTGTCTCCTAGAAAGGGCGTGTGAAGAAGGAAGCCAAAACGCCTTGCTTTTGGGTCATTTCTTGACTTCATTTCTGGTGCCTACCTCTTTCAGCACATTTTCTCCAGTTTTAAAGTGGGAGAAAGTAGATCCAAGCTCCAAGCGTGCAATTTCATCTGTTTAGCCATTCCTGCCTGGCATGTGCAAAATTTCTTATTTAAATAATCTGGAGGATTTCAGGTATGTCTTTTGTATGTAATTTCTTTGTTTGAATTTCCAGATCTATAATACAATTACCATTTCTCAGATTTAGTTTTAAATTCAGTTTTATATCCATTTATGCTTGGCGCACCTTCTACTTTTGTCTACAATTCTTCTTTAAAATTCATCAAAAACCAAACAAAACACAAAAACAGGCAATTATTGTTCAGAGGTCGAGTTGGAGCCAGTTAGGCTCATCACAGAAACTAAGATCCATTGGAGGCTACTTTGCTTCATTTTAGTTTAAATTTGTCACAACTCGTGAAGGTTCCTTTGCATTTGAGAGGGGCATCTCCCTCATATGATAAAACTTTGGGATTTTTCAGGGTATGCTTTTAACCAAAAAACAATAAAGGCAAAGAACTAAAGCTAAAACAAAAGGAGAAAAATATCAGATATGGCTAACATGCGACCAATAACTAAGTTCTTTGGAAAAAGAAAGAAAGATTTTTGATCAAATAGGGACAAACTCAAAGATTTATTCCCCCTTTCAAAATATGATTTTATAATAACATACAATCTGAGTTTGTGTAATAATCAACCCCAAATTTTTTTTTTGTTTTCCCTTGATTCTTCCAACTGCTGTTTGTAGTTTTCTGAGTTTGTTTTCAGGTTTGTTTGATTGTATTTCTTACATGCCATACATTATGCATTGATACCAAAAATAAAGCAAATGAAACAAACTAGAACTTGCTGGAAATAACTTGAGACCACTACTATAATCAGATTTTTATTGAGCATTTAAAGAGCAGATTTACAATGTCAATATCAGAAAATTGAAGAGCCTTCAGACCTGGAAAAAAGTATAGCAGCAGCAAAGTAAACCCTCTTCAAAGGCCATCAACCAGCATCAAAGAATGGGTCTTTTTTCTCCTTGACAAACACGTCCAAACCCTTGTGTTTCAGTCTCGCAAGTCCCAGGCTCACTCCCAAGTCCGTCCGAGGGACTCACGCAAGTCTTGGGGCTCGGACTCCAAAGTCCTGTGCCTGGACTCGCGCCGATGACTGTAGGTGAAGAATGAGGTTTTAAAACCTCTTTGTTTGTTTTTTTCTTTCATTTTACTCCTCCATTTTGCCCAAAACAAGTCTGCAACTCAAAGTAAGGTTGGAAGAAGCGGAGAAGACGAGCGAAGGAGATCAAATTAGAGCCAAGTAAGTGATTTAACTTCTCTTTTTTTTTGTTTTCTTTGATTGAAAATCAAAAATATCATGAAAAATATGGGGAAATGCTGCCAAATTTTTTTCTATTTCCCTTAATAGTCTATTTCCTAGTATTTTTAGCTTGGTTTTGAATTCTATTTTTTGCAAATGTTTGATTATCATTTATTTGCATTTTTTACCAAACCCTTGCTGAGTTTTGTTTTTTTCATGTTGAAACAGCAACGTCATCTTCAAACCCAAGGCAAACTAGAAAAGACCCTACATGGAAGTATGGGATACCAAGAAATAAAAAGGGTGAGGTCACATGTACTGAATGCAACAAATGGATGACAAGAGGAATCAACAGATTAAAATACCACATTGCCAAGATACCTAGACAAAATGTGGATATATGCCCTAACTCAATTCCTGAGATGGTTAGAGAGAAGAAGGCCCTTCTTGTTGAGTATGAGATGAAAACAGATGAAAGACAAAAAACAAAGGATGCACTAGCAGCAGTAATGAGTGGAAATGTATCCACTTCGACGCCATCGAGGCCCCATGGTACCCCAAGTCCAAGCATCCGTCAACCACATTCATCTTTGGTAACAGTCCTGAGGGTTCTTTCTCTACTACTAGTGCTAGCTAGGGTCCTTCATCAGGACCAAATTTCTTTATTCCACGCAATGTTCCAGGAGCACAACCTAAACTTGAAGGTACCAGTTGGAATAAAGAAAAACATCATAAAGCTAGGATGGCAGCAGCAAACTTTTGGTAGTACAATAATTTACCTTGCAATGTGGCGAGCAGCCCATATTGGGAAGGTTTGGTGAATGCCCTTACAATTGCAGGTAAGGGGTTTAAGACCCCAACAGCTAAAGATTTGAGTGGGCCATTTCTAGAGGAAGCCGTAAAGAATACACAGCTTGTGGTTGACGAGCAAAAAAAAAATTGGTGAAGAAAAGGCTGCAGTATTTTATCTGATGGGTGGATAGATGGACGGAATAGGACTCTCCTAAACTTTTTAGTGGCCTCTAATGGTGGATTGGTGTTCCTAAAGTCAATAGATGCCTCCAATGAAGTCAAAAATGTTGAGACTTTATGCAATTTATTAGATGGGATGATCCAAGAGGTTGGTGTTGATAATGTTGTCCAAATTAGCACAGACAACGCAGCTGCATATGTAGCTACAGGTAGACTACTTATGGAGAGGCATCCCACAATTCCATGTTCTCCTTGTGCTGCACATTGTTTGGACTTATTGCTAGAGCACATTGGGAAGATTGGATGGGTCAAAAGTGTTGTTGAAGATGCCAAAAATGTTACCAAATTTATCTACACCATACTTGGGTGCTTTCCTTGATGAGAAAATTCACAAATGACAAGGACCTTGTGTGACTAGGAGTGACACGATTTGCTAGCCACTTTCTCACATTGCAAAGCATTCTTGGCACCATTGCTCATCTCAAGCAAATGTTTGTTTGATACTTGGTTGGAGTCCCAATTTTCCAAAAAACCTGAAGGGGAGAGGATTGTAAGGATAGTTTTTGATGACACATTCACCAAAAATGGAGAGGAGTTGATCAGGGTAAGTAACAAACACAAAAATAAAATTTATACATGATAATCTATTTGCTGTTTTTTTTAGGGGTTAATTTTGTAATAATTTAACATTTGTTTTCATTTTTTTAGGTGACAGAACCTTTGGTTAGGGTTCTTCGTATGGTGGATGGAGAGGGCATGCCAATGGGTTTCATTTATGAGGCCATGGATAGGACCAAAGAGGCCATTTCACGTTACTATGGCAGAAACAAAAGAAAATATGAAATCATTTGGCGCATCATTGATCATAGATGGACAAACCAACTCCACTAGCCGATACATGCCTTTGCCTACTTCTTGAACCCAAAGTTCTACTTCTCTAAAACATTTAAGGCTGATGAGGAGATCATGGCAGGTCTTGTCACATGCATCAATAAGATGGTGCCTGATCGTGAGATGAGAGACAAGGTGCTTGATGAGTTGGAGGTGAGATTTGTTACATCTTATTTATGAATTTGCAATGCTGACTATCTAAAAACATCCATTTTACATACATAATAAGTTGATAACTAATTTTCTATATTTAATTTAATTTGATTTTTATCTATTCAAGGTCTACAAGGGTGTAGAGGGGGGACTCTTTTCCTCGCAACAAGCAATTGAAAGGAGAGAAAAACAACAACCAGGTAAAAAAAATTGTTCAATACTACAAGATGAAATTAGAAACTTGATTCTTACATTTTTTACTTTATTCTTATATTTTTTAAATGTGTTTTTGTAGATTTTATGGTGGGAGAACTATGGTGCTAGCACGCCAAATCTTCAAAAGCTAGCCATTTGTGTCTTGTCGCAGCCATGTAGTGCTTCTGGGTGTGAACGTAATTGGAGCTTATTTGAGAACATTCACACAAAGAAGAGAAACAGGTTGACCCAGCAACGCCTAAATGATCTAGCCTTTGTTTGATACAACCTTCGCCTTCAAACTAGAAAGGTGGAGGATGTTTCACATTAGTCCATCGACTTGGATGATATTGATCTATATGGTGAATGATGAACAAAATGATGATGTTGATGTCTTCCTTACTAGTGAAGATCTTGCTGAATTGGAGAGAGCAGTAGCAGAAGAAGAAGAAGCAACAGGATTGAATGCAATGGCGGAGGACGAAGACACTTTTGAAGATCAAGAAACCACTCCTCAATCTCTTCATC